>VZSZ01012200.1:414463-425624 GCA_013398815.1 Ibidorhyncha struthersii | reverse complement strand
AGGATCAAAGGCAGACCAACAGACAGAGTCCTCCTCGGACACCGGCCACTGCAGAAGGAGGGCTGACCCTTTGATCCCTCAGCTTTTATACTGAGCGTGAGGCAGATGGGATGGAATACTCTGTTGGTCAGTTTTGGGTCACCTGTCCTCTCCGCTCCTCCCCACAGGTGCGGTCCCTCTACGCTTTTCCGCTGCCGACCCTCCAACGGGGCACATAATGAAGTTGGCTGCCCTTGGCTGTTACAGCAGTAAGTATAAGCAGGAGCCTCTCTGCGTACCATGCCTGGGCATCAACTATAAACGTGGGTCTTATCCCTCTGAGTGCAAACAGTTTCTGCACAATATGCTGTTAATTTCAGTAGTTAGAAGAGGCCCAGCTAAGAAGTAAAGTTACTTAACAAAATTGGTTCTGTTTTACCTCAAACCAGGACACCTGGTCTCGTGCAAGAGTCAGAGAAGCCCATGCTCTCCTAAATCCAGTCCTAGCTTAGCTCCTCAGTTAGCATCGGGTAGGAAAACATCCGTCACAGAACAAGATCCGTAGCCTTAAATAAATTTTACATCAAACTATCAATCTCCTTCTGCCTCCGAACTCAGGTACGCACTCAGCCCATGTGGCCTGGCCACCACCTTCGCATGAGCTGTGCTACGGTAGGAGTGTGTGCACGCGTGTGCAGGCGTGCTCTTAGCCCAACCAATATGAAGAACTTAAGCAACCTTGCTTGCAGTAGGGAATTCTAGTTCCTCAGGCTGTCTGTGGATTAGGAACCCAACAGGTACGTAATTAATTTTGCTGACACACAGAGTTAAGTGCAATCACCTCGTGTCAGACCAAAGGTCCCCACAGCCCATGCCATGAGGTCCCCCAAGCTCAGGACCTGCCTGTCAGTCACCTCTGGGCCAACCTGAGGAAGACAAAACTTGCAGGGAGGATCCCAGCAACTGTGGGGTCTCTTCACATTCCCTTTTGGACAAAGCAGAGAAGAGCAGTAGTGGGTCCCCAGAAGTCTTCGGGAAGCAGTGGGTACTACTGGAAACACTTTTTTTCAGCATCTCCTTTTAGTGCCTTATTATTCCAGTTCGGATACCTTAGTACTCACTCACCTCCTCTTTCCATTTGTGATCCCATATAATTACCCAGTGTCTCCCCAATTTCCTTTCATTTAGTCCTTCTTCTCGGGGAGCAAATTTCAGTTCTGCCAAGGACAGGCAGCGCCCTGCCCCTAGACAGAAGGTCAGAAGGTTCAGTGGCAGAAAGGATGAGGCAGATTTCCTGCACTGATTTTGGTTCAATTCAGCTTTTAACTAATGGCTGGCTTATTTTACAGTGTAGGAATTTTATAATGCATTTTCTATGAACACAGTGCTGCAGCACCTACAGGACCCAGCTAGGAAATCAGAGCGGTGCTGAATTCTGATGTTTCCTCTAAGAAGAGACATAGGGGATCTGTAACTCTAAGCAGAACCAAGATTTCATGCTCAGAGAATCAAGAAGATTGGCTTAGTCTGAACCCACGAGAACGATAAAAAACCTGCTGAACTATGAAGAGCTCAACTCCGCACAAGAGAAAATAAAGGTCCTGGCTACAGGATTTACCAAAAAGCAGCGCCAGCTAGGAGGCAACCTTACGAGCAAGCACAGGTCACCTCTGCTGGTACATGGGCTTGGTTAAATTCAAAACATGAGAGCTACAAAACCTGAGAGATACAGGCAAACTAAGTTCACGGCTGCCTATTCCAGTCGGTTCCTTCAGATTTCTGCTTCCGCTGCTGTTCCAAATTACGAAGCCTTTTGTGCCTCCCACTGCTGCCATGTCCCTTTATGTCCGACAACAGCACTTGTTCCTGACCACTCAACTCTTCCCATACTAGCAAGTCTTACTCTTGTACCCGTTAAACCTGCCAGTCCTGCTTCTCATTTTGTCCCTTTGGCAGCCCAGTAGAAGACAGCATAGATGTCTTGACCCGCTGCCTCCATTTAGTATTCAGTCCATCCAGTAGAAGGCACAAGCTGGAATACTGGTGGGGTAATGGGGCAGGAGGGCAATAAAAGGAACAGCATATGCAGGCACACTGAAACCTAAAGAAGAGATTTCACAGAGTTCCTAAAAAATACCCTCTATGCAACTCACCCAGACCGATTTCCAGAAAGGATTAAAATTCAGTTGCTCCAAAGAAGCCAAAACCTAGAGCAGTTTATGCTCGCTGACAATCTGACTGTTTGGCTTTAAAAATGGGAGAAGACAGGATATGATCAGTGAACAGAGGTAGGCATTTTCTCTTGAAAAATGATAGGAAATAATAGTATCAACAGCTGTTTCATTATTAACACCAAACAAAAAAACCCACCCAAATGACAAGGGTGCAAGACAGCCGCATCTTCTCAGGGTTTCAGCTGCTAAGCATTACAGCTCCAGCAAGGTTTGCAGCAGCTCACAGGCACACGCTTTTTAAATGCAAAAATACAGCAAAGCTACCGACCTTCTGCGGTGCCTGGACTGGAGGAAGGTGAAAGACAGGAGAAAAATATTGGCAGGAGGACCATCACCAAAGAACTGGATCTCCTTACCATTAGTCTCCCATTCCAGCGGAGGCTCTGGGGTTTAAAATCAAATCCACAATCATAACTATTTTTTAAATTAAAAAAAAACAACAAAAACTTTAACATCATCACACCGGGTCACAACTGAAGACTGACAATTTGGAACACGCCACCAGCACCTCACGTACCCGTGGAGACCCATAGGATTTAAGCCCAAGATCTTAACACTGGCAAGGTGTGTCAGCGTGACACCAGAAAGCGAATCCAGAGCGTTAGAGAATGTCTACTCCTACTAGCAACTACCAGACACACAATTAAAAATCTAAATCACTGCCGTTTCTCAGGAAGTCCCATTGAAACAATATACCACATATCGATAAACTATTTAAGCAGAAAAGCACTAGAAATTGCTTGAGAGGTTGCTGTTTGGTCCAGAATAGCTTCATACACAGCAGGCACATCTGCATTTCAGCTGCTACTGTATCCCTAGCCAGCGTAAGAGAGCGGCAGACAAAAACTGCTCAAACGCTCCACCACTTAACTCACAGGGGCTCGCTGTCGTCACACATGGAGTTCCTTCTATACCCAGTCTAGCTAGATTAAAGTTAGCCCGGGGATAGCTATCGGAGCTGCTATCACATTTTGGACTCAAACCTCAAACCTGGGTTCACGGATCTCCCGGAAAGCTAAAGACCTTAAAAGTTTCTTCGCTATCTCTGTGAGCTCCTGCCCTCTAACACAAGGCAAGAGGGGGTGGAGGGGAAAAAAGTTTCATTTATCTCAGAAAACCTTAAAGCAAACAATTAGAAAGCTGCCATTCAAAGAAACAAAAAGTCCTGGAGCATGAGAACTAGAGCTTAACTTTCATGAGTCAAACACCAGAAAGAAAAAGCAAAATCAAGTTCCTAGTTAAAAAAATTACCTTGCTCAACTACATCTGGCAGTTTCAAATGCACATAAGCCTATACAAAAGCAATTAAAAAAATATATAATAATAATACAAATTCTGCCCAGTTGAGCGCGTACCCTGATATACGCTGTTACGGACGGAGTGTTCTGCTAGACAGAAGCAAAAATGATGACATGTGAGAAGCTGCAAAAGAAAGTATATTGTTTTACAAAACAAACTGTGCATCTCTTCGCCTCTCCAGATATCTTTTCATCCTGTTATGAGCTGGATACCCGCAGCTGGACTCCACGGCTGATACTTCTGATTAAATTATATGAAAGTACCTGCAGTGACCCTTTCCGCATTCTGAAATGCAAGGATCACCATCCTGTCCATGCCTACTTGGCACAGCTCTAGTGGAAAGGTGAGACAAAAGAGCACCCCTCACCACAGACTTCAGTTTCAGAATTTGGGCCTTTGCTAATAAACATTGAGAATAACTTCCTGAGCACTGGTCACATTGCGTGGTTAAAGCAGAAGTTGACTCTGACCCATCATAAAGTTTATCTTCTCAAACATTGAATGTTACAGCATATGTCCTAACAATTTTCATATTTGTGATGTGGCTCCTTCTGCCTGAAGTAGCAGAAGGATTCATTAACACACGCCATTTTTCGCTAGCTCCAGCTGCCTGAACGCTTGAATTACAAAATACAGACATATCTGGCAGAACAACAGTTAAAAATATAATTGCATTCTCATGGCTGTTCTCTTGAGCCACTTCAAGCTCACCTGCTACAACCTTGCAGTGCTCATCAGGAACGTGCGACTTCATGGGATGGCTTGATTTTGTGGATCGTCTACGCCTGATGAAGTGTTCTTTTCCACTAAATGAGGTCTCTGATGTATTCACTGGTTGTATTAGCATGTGCTCTGATCCAATTTGGATATAGCCAACCTGTCCGCAAAAGAGAACAAAAAAAAAAACCCCATCAGTTTGGGATCCTAACCTTGTCTATCAACCCAGTCTGAACCTAGACCATTTCACTGCAATCATTATTTACAGTGTGAGGAAATGAAAAGTGGTTATGAGCGTGTTCAGTCTGCATAATACAGACTGAAGAACTTCATCTGCTTCTCATATTTATTTTTTATATCACTGAGCACTATTTAGAAATATTGTGCACTGTACATGCACAAAGAAACGGTGGGGGTTCTTGTCGACACCTTTCCTTTCCCTTCTTCCCCTCCCTCCAGCTAGAGAATAAATACATATGTCTTATGAGATGCTCGGCCCACATTAGGACAAATAAGTTCTATTAATAGAAATCCTTTCATAATCACCTTTCTAATTGCCAGCTAGAATTGCATTGTTATTAAATGGCATTTACTATCTCAGTAGAGAAAAAAGGCGAGATTGCCTGCAAACAGGGCACTGCCCACGTGTATCACTCTTGGAGACAACACCAAGTGAACAGAAGTGATGTCGTAAGTATGACTTGCGGAGCCACCCACGTTTTTTTGTACAGGGACCAAATACCTCTTCTTGACTACAACAGGGGCCGCATAGTAAGCGCCGCTCTCCCCGCAAGCCATGGGTTGGGTTTCAGAGGTCAAGCTGGGAATGTACCGTTGTACCTTCCCAGTTATGAGATTTTCCACCATCCCTGGAATATGCAACACAAAGAAGGCAAAGACCCTGTCTAAATAACAGCAGACTCCATAGACTACAGGTCAGAGCACTAAACCTCTGCCTTTCTTGCACCAAGTCCAGACCTTACACCAGGGCTGGCAAGAACATCTCTGGGAGGCAGCTTCTGCCCCAGGAGAGCCCTCCTCTGCTTGCAACCCAGAGATTTTAAGCTTCTTTTATGCCTTTTCCGCTCCTTTTCTGGCATGAAAAGAAGAGTGAGAGCAAAGCTATCACCTTAAAACTTAACAAAGCCTCCGGGTTTCGTAATCAACACTGAGGTTATAACACATTGGAGAAAGAGAATACATACAATGAGGGTTCATTGTACTAATACAATGATTATTTGTATTGCAATTAAGTCTCGAAATACAGCTCTCTGCCATACAGCTCCCCGAGAGAACTCTCTAGGTCTGCTCCAACGTCTCCTGCTAGCACCAGACAGGTCCCATCTGCCCTGCCAGGAGGCATCAGGTGGTGCCTACGGTACACCTTACAGGTAAAGGAGCCTACAAAGGGGTGCTGCGAGGTTGCACGCCTGTAACACCCATCCCACACACACGAAGAGAGACCGGACTTTTTTTTGCCCCTCCCACCGTGTTCTGTGCCAGCCAGGCAACCATCCAAATAAATGCTCTGCACGTACATGCAAATACTATATATTCAACAGCTGACTGTACTAATATGATTTATAATATACATTACATACATACTGTATATTGTACATTTCCACACCTCCCTGCCAAATTCAGTCCTCACGTACACCCAGGAAATCCCTTTGGCCTAGTACTTCCAGCAAGAGGAATTTCTGCTAACAGAAACAAGAGCTATCCTCTTCTGACAGCCGTACTAACAACTGAACAACATTCAGGGAAACCAGCATCTCTTGGAAAGGGTCACTAATTTCGGAAGTGCACTTGGATGCGCAATAAATAAATAAATAAATGAATAAAATAAATCAGTGTCTCCATTTGCCATGGCTGCAAAGCTTGGCGGTTACAATTAGTCCCCTGCCTCAAAAGAGACAAGAGACGCCTCTTTTGAGGTCTTCCAAAGAGATCTTGACCGTGGGGCAAGGTCACTGATTAAGTATAAAATGCCTGGACACCTCCCAGAAGGGCTCCCACGCATGAAGAAAAAATGACTTTATTTCTTGGCCCTACAGAGCGCATACCTGTTTACAAGACCCACTCTGCCCCGGAGTTTCCAAAAAGGCTGCCTCTTCATTTAAATTACAAGTTGGGCTTTATCAGAATTGTTTCAGAGACAGCAAAAGCTCTAGTGAATTATTCTTCCAGCCTCCTTTACGATGCTCTCCGCCACTTCCCCTCCTTGTTCCAATCTTCCAGCTGGGAGGTAGCCCCAGCCCCCTTTTTTTAATATAGGTTTTAATTATTTAGAAGAAGGGTTGTAAATCTGGTGCCATGGTACTAAAAGCTACACCAGAGCTCCTGAAAGACTGCCAACCATTTTTGTTGGTGCCAAAAATATGTAAGAAGAAGTCAGTTTCATCACCACCCGACATTATCCCAACTTTCTGGCATCAAGTGTGAAAATAATTTAAACCATTGGAAAGGACTTATGTTTCACATTTGCTTTGGAATTGTGAAACCTATGGAGGGAGAGAGCCATGCGTCCTCACCCTGGAATAGGTTAAGAAGCAATCTCAAGTTTAATCTGACAAGCCAAGTAGAGTTTCGAGCAGGAAGGATTTGCAGGATCGGGCCTGTAAAGTATTCCTAGGGAGTTAAAATTTTCCCCAGACTTGCCAGTTGGCTTCTAAAGAGTCCTCAGACCTGATGGCCCAGATGAAATCTGGGTAACTTCAGTACTCCGGTCATTATTTTGCTTTTTCTGTAAGAAATGCATTCCTCATGCTGCCTCCCTCAAATCCTCCAACTATCAGGTACTACACTGTGCTAATCTCAGCATGAGATACCAGACATCAGCGCTAGACAAATACTCCACGCTTTTCTTCTCTAGTCTGTGTGATGTTCAGGGACAGCAGAAAGCTGGATTTTGAAGATAAAAAATTAAAACAGAAGGCCACGTAACTGTCGGAACTATTTTTCCTACATCTCTGGAAATCATCCCAATTAAATAAAATGCTTTGGATCCGCCAATTCACGTTTGCCTGGGGAGATGCGTACCAAAAGCTGGGATGCTCCCTCTCGCCCTCCTTTCACTGCGAGAGCCCGAAGGAGCAGGACCTGCCACGGTGCCGGACCCCAGTGTTGCTGTGCGTCCAGGGAAGCAGCTGCTGCCCAGTCCCACCATCCCCGAGCACCTGAGCCACAGGGGTCCTCGGAAGCCCAAAAAATTCAGAGGGGCGTAGAAGTTCGTCATCATCTGCATTATTAATCTAACCTGGATTTTGCAGTTAGCGTGACAGGACCGTTACGGCCGAGAGAATCACGCAGTTTAGCTAACAGGAAAGGCTGGAACGATTTCAGCCTCAAGAGGCAGGCAACCAAGCCGACAAGTTGATTAAAATAAACAATAATCCACGCTTCCCGCTACAGCCCCGCTCACCACTGTGCTCAACGGTGGCTGTATCCTTCATATTAAGGGTATTTCACATCCTTAATTTAGAAGTCAGCTCAACATTGCTCACCAACAAAAAAGGCCAAGTCTTCCAAACCAGCAAAATATTCTCACATGCTCTTATCCAGAGTTTTACACACACATCGGTCACGCAAGCAATCTGCTCGCTCTCTAACCTACTCTCGTACTACCAGCAGTTCAGTCGTCTTCTACACATTATCTTCCTTGCCACTGGAGTCTTTCTCAGGCTACACGACAGCAGGGAAAGGGGGAAGGTCCTCGCACCGTATCACTGAAATTACAACGGTAACGACGGGACTGTTAGTGCTGGCGCTCAAGTAGCATTTGTAATCACATCGTCCTGCTTCGCTGGCTTCACTAGTCTGTCTCTGTCCCCTGGTAGTACTGGTGGAGCTACAACAGCTCGAGGGCTAACTCGGGACAGGAATCCAAATCTTCAGCCTTCTCTGCACATGGTTCTGGACCTTCCCACAAGTTAATACTCTCCAACAGTTACACTGTTTTTCCAGACCTTTTTATTTTCAAAACAGCTTTGAACGCGATCTGTGAAATGCTGAATCTTTAACAGATTTTTCTTTTGCTCGTAAGTGTTCATTAGTTACATACACATGAACACGCTGAAAAGAGAACAGTTTTAAACATCTGACAAATTCCATCCCTTTCTCAATTTCTCAACTGTTACACTGTAAATCTTAGTTTAACCGTTTCCTCAAAGTTAAAAGGCAGTTAATATTTAAAGTGAAGAACAAAACCCAACAGTTTAATAAACTTCACGTGGCTTTTAGTCCTGTCCTTATTAACCATGCTTCGGCTTTTAGTTAGTTATTATTTACAAGTACAGTTCAAGCAAATTTAAAACAAGAGCTTTAAAGCAGGTCTTGCTCCAGTGTCATTTCAGGTTTACACTCAGTTACGAGAGCAGACCATACCCAGGAATACCTGGCTGCACCTCCGTCCCAGTCTGCTAAAGAAGGAGACCTCAACGTGCTCTCACCTTTGGCCACTGTGGAAGGAGAAAGAAAATCCCAGCACAAAGAAACCCAGCACAGTAATTTTAAGAGGTTTAACTTTTCGGCTGATGGACCAGCTGTGGATGAATGCCAGACCGCTCCTCTCCCAGACAAGAGAATTCTGCAGAGCTGAAGGTTTCCTCAGGGGAAATCGTTATCATCCTATAATCCCAGCATGCCTGCACTGCCCTGCTTCCCGTATCAGCGGAGGCTCTTGCAGTCACCTGAAGGGCAGCACCGCTCCGCTGCACACAGAAAACTCACTGCCACGGCACAGGGATTGAGCTCACCGAGCTCCAGACGTCTGCTCTAAACCAGGCATCGTCTCCCTCTACAGTCAATGAAGAAAGGCAAACACCTCCAAAGTGACAGTTCACCGATCTGAAGTACCTAAGAAGCAGGACGAGCCATCAGGGAAATTGGTCTTTGGAACTGCCCATCTTTATCGCTCGCTCTCCCCTTGATCACCAGAGTCAGGCTTAAAACCAACAGACCGTGGCGTCGTCTGTATTCTGCCTCTTTTTCCCAAGGACAGAGCAGATCTACCGCTTCACTAAGACTCCTTTGAGTTACTGCTCGCACCGTGGAGGCTGCAGTCCAACCTACACAGCTCTCTTTGCCCTGACTGCCCTTCCATATTGAACCCAAAACCGCACTGAGACATCCCGCGTAGGCACTTACACCCACCTGGAAATCCGTGGGAGTTCAGAGACCCTAGAAGAAGCTATGCATCCAAACAGTTTGTACCTGGTACCACAACATCATTGGTGAACAGCAATGTGGGCAATAGCAGGGGCACAATTTCCCAGACACTGCAGCTAGCTGGGAAATACAGCTCTGGCATTTAAGCTTGTTTAGTACCCAAATGCACACTCATGACTTTATCATAATCAGCTTTTTCCCTTATCACCTCCAGCAGACTTACAGCATCTCCGCCTGAAAAAAAGAAACACGTGGCTGACACAAAGTCCAGATGGATGCCCTGTCGTCTCTCTTTGCCCATTCTTGCTGAAGCTTGTCCACATCTACACCCCCCCCAAAGTCTGTGGATGGTACGAAGTGAAGGGAACGCACCAGAATGAAGAGCCACCATTCAGGAATGTTTTAACAAGCTGGAAGATTTGTCCACCAGGAGCTGCATGAGGTTTAACAAAGTTAAACATCCATGAAGGCTGGAAGAAAAGAAGCCCTTTTCTTCTCTACGTAGATTGTATGAGACAATACTGCAAAATGTTTAAGGCTTCTCAACTACCAGCATGTATTTCTTATGGCGTAGCTTCAATTACTCTATTCCATCCTATAACGAGAATGTCCCTGTTCTCATTCCCTGAGCCCTTGTAACGCGCACATCATTCACTTCCACTGATCCAGTCTGCACAAGTCTCACTGAATTCAAAGGAGAAGAAAACGTGGTGTGAAAAAGTTAAATGAATGAGCCTGAACAGCAGTAAGCCACAACTTCTCCTACCTCACTTGAGAAGGACAATCCACTCTAACTAGAGACAGGTCACAGAGCAGTCCTGAACCCAAAGTCAGAGCTTCCAGATTTCAAAACGAAAAAAAGAAGTTACGTAGAGTTAAACCTCTGCCTCTAAACGCACCCCAGTGATTTTCAGCTTTCAGATAAGGTTCCTGAACAGACAAGAGTTTTCAAGCTCATTTCCAAGTCAAAACCTAACGTTCATTTGAACGTGAACCCACGACTCTCTTAAAACTGTAGCTGTTTCAAAAATTTAGGTACAAGAAATACAAAAAGCCCACACCAGTTGCAAGGTACCGATGTTGCGGTCCAGCAGACCGCAGAGCAATCCAGCACTTCAGCATGTGAAAGTGAATCTAGTCGTCCGTCCCCCCCCCCAAAAAAGTAGAAAATTAACATGAGCCAGCAGCGTGCCCAGGTGGCCAAGAAGGCCAACGGCATCCTGGTCTGCATCAGGAATAGTGTGGCCAGCAGGGCCAGGGAAGTGATTGTCCCACCATCCTCAGCACTGGTGAGGCCGCACCTCAGGTACTGTGTTCAGTTTTGGGCGCCGCAGTATGAGAAGGACACCGAGGTGCTGGAGCGTGTCCAGAGAAGGGCGATGAAGCTGGTGAGGGGTCTGGAGCACAAGTCTTACGAGGAGCAGCTGAGGGACTTAGGGTTGTTTAGCCTGGAGAAGAGGAGGCTGAGGGGAGACCTTATTCTCTCTACAACTACCTGAAAGGAGGGTGTAGAGAGGTGGAGGTTGTTCTCTTCTCCAAGTTACAACCGATAGGACAAGAGGAAATGCGCCACCAGGGGAGGTTTAGATTAGACATTAGGAAAAGCTCCTACACTGAAAGGGTTATCAAAGACTGGCACAGGCTGCCCAGGGAAGTGGTTGAATCGCCATCCTTGCATGTATTTAAAAGCTGTCCAGATATGGTCCTCAGGGACATGGTTTAGAAGTGGGCCCGGTACAGTTAGATAACGGTCGGACTTGATG
>VZSZ01012200.1:327078-407468 GCA_013398815.1 Ibidorhyncha struthersii | reverse complement strand
GTCATTCTTTTTCTGCATATCCTCTTTGTCATTATTTTTCCGCATATCCTTTTCGTCATTCTTTTTCTGCGTATCCTCTTTGTCGTTATTTTTCCGCATATCCTTTTCGTCATTCTTTTTCTGCGTATCCTCTTTGTCGTTATTTTACCGCATATCCTTTTCGTCATCACCAAAAGGGTTTAGACACGGCTGCAGAAGCTCGCTTGAAAAATTCACCCATTCCTTCACGTCCCGCAGGCTTTTCCACCGCCGTCTGACGTACTGACCCCAGGGCTCAGAAGACCAGGAAAAAATGTGGTTGGCAATATAGGAGCGCACAAAAATTTTAGGCAATGATGTTAATGTGCTCCTGGAAGCACTCATCACATGGCTGAAAACAAGAAACAAGTGCATAAAGCTCAAGAGATCTAAAAATTTATTTTTACAGCAGTGGACAAGAGGAGGACGCTAATTTAAAGCAGGGACGACAGGTCGTTCAAGCTAGATAAGAGGGCAGTTTGGGAGAGGAAGAAGAGGAGGAAGGTCCCTGCCAGCTCCCTTTCCCTTGCCACTGTGTGGGGAAGACACCCACATCCCCACCTAGGTGCAAACCATCTTCACTGAGATGCTGCAGCCACAAGAGCTCCTTCCCACCTGAGGGTCCCTGCGTGTCCTCGGCTGCCCAGGGGTCAGGAGGAGCCAGCGCGGGCCAGGGGCTGTTGAAAGCAGTAGTGCGATTTCCAAGAGCAGAAAGATTTCCGCTGCATTCGGTGGGCTTTGGATCGGCTCCTGCGCTCCTGGCACGGCCGAGTTGCGGAAAGCAGTAAAGGCCCAACGTGTTCGCAGCTTTAAACTGCTGTGGCCCGGCAGAGCAGTGTCCTGCACTTTAAATTTCTGCAAAAAAAATCTGCAAGTTTGTTACTGAAATTGTAGAAGAATTCAAAGGAAGACCCATAAAAGGGTGTGAATGACTCTGGCAGATCTCTGTGCAGCACTTACGCAAGAATTGTCCCGAGTTGTACTGACAGCGGGAACGGCTCTGAGTCCCGAGCAAAGGGAACTCGATTTGGGCGCTTATCCCCACAAGGGCAGGCGGCTGGGGGAGCGCTCAGGAAAGGGCCGTTTGAATCTAGGGAAAGGACTGCTAAGAGAGATGAGCGGGTTAACACCGTTTTCTCTCTTTCTGGCATTGGACAGGCAACAAGAACCGTGTTTTCTTTGCACTCTGCTCCTGTGACAAGTAGAGAGGCTGTTTGAGAGCCGGAATTCCTGGCACTGCCTCCAGCCCTTCACCCTGCGGCTGCGCTCTTCCCGGGTGTCGAGGGACACCCTGTGGCACGCGGCGTGCTGGCGTAGCACCTCGGCAGGACCTGTCCTACGGCAGGATCCTACGCAGCACCGTACCGGCGTGAGTGCACGTGGACATCCCACCTCCCGCTGTGGTCTCCGGGAAGCTCCTCGTCTCTCCAGCGTGGTGGCACTTGGAGGGCGTTACAAGCAGTCAGCAGCAAGAGTGAAACTGGGGACATGCGACCAGCTTCCAGCAGACAAAATCTGGGTGAAGCCAAGACCTGTGGCTCAAATTCACCTTCTTAATGTGAGATCAGGTGAGATTTAACAGCTCTGCGTTTTGCTGTCTCTCTCAAGGCTCAGTCTGCTCTCTAACAAAGTCACCAAAGCAAAAGGACTGGCCCAGAACCCATTCCAGTGAGACAAAAACTCAGTTTGCGACTGCCTTGTTCTATGTCAATGGTGTAACGTAACACGGCTAAAACAAAACCTCAGAGCCTGAATTTCTCTCTTGACCTGTTGTGAACCAACAATCCCAGCGCCTCCGGCCAGAGCCGGGGCCCCGGCTGGCACAGCAGCTCCCCCACGGCTCTTCCACCCGTGGCAACCCTCCACTCTTGAGAACCAAGAGGCAAGCTGATTTGTGAGCTGCCAAATCTGGCCTGAGCCCCGCACAGTCGTGTTCAAACCCAGACCACCGGCCGTCTTCCTTTGCTGAGGGACCGAAGCTGGTGCCTCGTCTCTTCCCTCAAAACAGTTGGACGAGGGGGCTTGGATTTGCTTAACTTTTTAGTAGATCCTTTCTCCCACCCTCCAAAGTCCTTTGCCAAAATAATAATAACAAGGCAGAGAAAGAATAAATTTAATAGCGTGGGGGAAGAGGGGTGCTACTAAAGAGAAGCCTGTAAGGTACCGCAGGGAAGGGCTCGCTCGGTGGCTGGGGTGGCCAGCACAGACCACGCTGGGGTAGGGCTGGTGTCTGCTGGGCATCGGAGAGTTACAGAGCATCTGGGCAGGAGCCCGAGAGGCTGCAACACCCCACAACAAGGGCAACGTCACAGGCAGGTCTTGGTGCTGGCAAGGGCTGGAGCCAGGAGCCAGGGACGAGCCCCCACAGAGGTACCCACACAACACGGGAGGAAACTGTCTTCAGAGCAGCAAAGCTTTTATTGAATCCAAATCCCGAAGCTCCAGCAAGACACAGACTTTCTTTATTAATTTAACACCATGGGCTTTTCAGAAATGCCTCCAAATTGTTACCGATAAGGTTAACGCGTGTGGCAGGAGGGGGCTGTGGTCCTGTCGTGGTGATTGCGTTTCTCCTCTGCCCCCAGCCCGGGGGAGACGGGGGGGGTGTTTCTTCTCCATTCACCATTACAGAGAGGATTTGGCCCCGCAGTTTCTAGGAAACAAGCCCTCTCCCCCTCCAAAACGCGTCTTTTATTTTTTTTTGCAATTTTAAATGTACGTCGAGGAAGCCAAGTTTCATGGCCATTATTGCAGAGTTAATAACCCTTTGGAGACTGCAGACATGTGTTATATACATCTTCCCGAGCAGTCATTTGGCTCGCCGCCTGGAAAATGCCAGCACGCGAAGGGTTAACTTGGCCATTACTCAGCCTTCTCCCTTCTCTCCAGCCGCCCTTCTCCAAACCCGTCCTGTCCTGGTCCTAAGCGGGCAGTCCCAACCTCAAGGGTGATGCTCTCCTACGCAGGACACTCGGACTCCTTCCCCGCTCTCCCTGCAGCTCCTCGCCTCGCTGCGGTCTGTGGGCAGCGCGGATTTCTTCCCTGCCATGGGCTGCGCCGGCCCTGATGCCACAGGGTTTGGCCAGGCTGGTCGGGCACAAACCCAGTAGGTGCGGCTGTTACCTGTGCAAATGCTCCCCCAAAGAAGCCAAAGGCAGCTTAATGACAGGTAGGGACCAAGAAAAGCTCTTTCGGCATTTAAAACAATTAACCAAATAAATACAAGTAGTTCTATAGGTGCCAGAAGTGGGTTTCCTACAGATCAGGTTTTCACAGCGAGTTAGCGGTTTGATTAAAGCTTCTTCCCTGGATAGAGGGTGTTTAAGGCTGTGCTGCTTCATGTTGGACTCTCTCCTTACGGCTGGACCCGATGATCTTAAAGGCCTTTTCCAACCTAGATGATCGTATGGCTCTATGTGGAGTCTCCAGTGTGTAGTACCATTGCGGCAGCCCTCAGCAGAGGCACTTAGGAGGTTTTTGCTTCCAGCAGCCTGAATTCTCCTGAGCCTGCAAGAGAAAAACTCCCTCTGGGACATCTCTGTCAAGTCTGGCTGAAAATGGACAGCCTGTTCCTGAGCTCCTGGCAATAAGGACCAAGAAGAAAAGTGACTGTGATACAGGAGGCATCCAGGGACAGAGCCAAGCTGCCACCTGTGTCCTCGTGGGAGCACCAGGTCTGCTTCAGTTAAGGTAAGCCCACACCAGGAGACCTATTCCTTTCTTTCTTCTAGCAGAGAGCTTTATTGATGGGCTGGCAAGGGTTCCCTTTTGTCCGGGGGAGTTTGCTGTGGTTGAGATGCGTCTGTCACGAACAGCGAGTGCATTGCATGCGGTTTTCCCTGGAGATCTTCTCTCCGAACACTTCCCCTCTGCCTGTCTCCAGGGGCCTCACAGCTTCGCCCAGCTGCAACGGGGGCAAAAAGTCCTATTTCCATGGAATACAGAGAAAAGAGAAGAAAAATACTGCCGTGGGATAAGGGCTGAGGAACAGGCTCCCGAAGTCCCAGGTGACTTCACACCTGCCCCCACGAGAGTGGAGGTCTGGCTGCATCCCCGCACTGGTGCCACTACTGTCTGCACAAAACCTCCTGGGGCGTCTCGCTGCCTTGATGCAGATGTTTGGAGAGATCCGGGTGCAACGCTGTCAGGAGCAGAAAATGACATTGCACGCACGCTACTGTGGGTGAGAAAAGCCAGGAATATAAAAGAACGCACTCCCAATTCTCCCACCACAGCTGCAGGCTGCCGGGAGAACCCACTCCCTCCCGTGCAGGCAGCACTTCGTGCAGAGAGCTCAGAAACCTACGTGTACCACCACCTCTGTCCAGACCGTGCTGGGATTTTTAAAGACAGACAAGGCCAGTCCAGGATCTGTTTGGTATCCGAGAGCTGTGCGTAGATAAGCCATCACCCAGGCAATAATAATCAGCCACACGTCACTCCCCAGGCATGCAGGAACAAATGGACAAAGGAAAGAGCTGCTGTTGTTTGCGGCTGACCCTAAAGTTCAGCCGGGCTTTTTATGAAGTCCAGTGTTGCCACCTCTTATGATGTTATCAGGAACCTGGGAATAGCTGGCACTTTCTTTTGTTCTGTTTTATGGTTTGTTTGGGCTTCTCCTCTCCAGGCCTTGGCTCCTGCAATCACGAGACTGATTTCTCATTTAACTCCATCACTCCATGTTTGACCCCACGACAGGCTGGGAAACGTGAGCTGCGAGAAGCCGAGAGGCCTGTTGCCCAGGAGCAAATGAAGAGCTTCCCAACCCTAGGATTGCTTAAAATAATCCTTTCTCAAAAATGGTGCCGCTGATTTCTTTTTTGGTGTGGAAGCAGATTTTCGGAATGCTTGGAGTTGACAACAGCAGAGGCCTTCATGCAGGCACCACCTCCCTCTTGCCCTGGCACTGGCCTTCAGCTGGTCATATCCCACATCTGGTGGTCCCCTTCTCCTTCTCGAACATCTCCATTTGTATCCAACACCTGCCTTGGATGAGCATCATCTCCCCCCGCCATGCCCAAACCAAGTATTTCATATACTTGGGAGCTCCTCCTTCTCTGCATATTCCTTGCAGCAGGGTACAAGAAGCCCAAGGAGGAGATTTGTAAGCCAAGAAGGTGGTGCGTGACTTGAAAGAGAAATAGAGGTGATGCCCAGGGGATGCACAAGACAGTACAGCCATCTGCGTGGTTGTCTACAGGGGCCTGGACATGGTGGCCCAGTGCAACTGCACAGAGCTAAAGTGGCTTCTTTCCATCATGAAAGTACTAATAAGGGAAACTGCCGACTTAAAACACTCTTAATAATGTTTTCCTATTTCTTTAACACCTCTCCCTCGAGCGCTCTCTCCCCCCTTCACAGCGTCTTGGCCAATTACACTCGCCAAGCAAACAGAAAACTCCATATCCCCACGAGCGGGGATTACCAGGGGTCAGGGGCCCTCGGCAAGCCCTGTGGCGGGGGCTCCGTGGTGGGTCACGACACGGAAGCCTGCTCTCCGCCAGCCCACGAGGCCCTTTCCCATCCCCGGAGAGGGGGGGGCCCACAACCAGGCACTGCGGGGCAGGGGCGCCCCTCCTCACGGCCCACCAGAGCTGCAGGGCCACGAGTGGGGGGAACGCGCCAAGGGGGATAGGGCTCTCCTCCAAGCAAGAGCACCACTGGGTGGTGGCACAGAGCTGAGGAAGGGCTGTGTCCCCAGACCCCCCAGCCCCATTGCCCCCCCAGCCTGGGGCTGTAGAACATCCCTTTTCTCTTGTGGAAGTGAAAACCGCCCTGAGCTTACGTGCTCAGGTAATTGTTGCTCCGGACTTTTGTTGTTTAAACCTTCTTCTTTTGTCTCATGTTCAAGCTGCCCTCAAAGCTTTGTTAAACCATTTAAACAAACTTTTGTACAAATTCATCGATCATAAGCCTCCACTATTTATCCATGAGCAGTGATAGGAGCAAGAACGCAACAGCATTCAGCATTACTTTTCCCCACAGGACCAATACTTTACTCAAGTTTGTGCAAATTTTCCTTGTTGCTCCCATTTTGGACGCGGGCTGTGCGGAAGCATTACTGTACCGCCACTGTCAGAAGCAGCGCAGAGTTCACAGTCCGAAACCTCTGGCTGCCTGGAGCTTTTCAAAATTAACAATAGAGTTTTGCTAGCCTTCTCCCCAGGCCTGGCTGCTCTGCAGTTCTCCCCCTGTAGACCACTCAGTGTTCATGGTACCTCCCCATCACCCCCATTTGGGCCAGCAAATTCCCAATACTGTCCCAGGAGGACAAACACCCCTGGCAGGGAGGGAGCTGAGGGCACTCAGCATCCAGCACATGCTGTCCCACAGCCTTTAGTATGAGCTCCACAGCCTGGAGATGCAAACTGGTACGTTTGGCCAACTGATGTTGCCTACCTACATTAGTTGTTTAGCCTAGGGGACACTTGGAGCACCTATCTGGGGAAAAAGCCTCACATTTTGGGCTCTTGAGCTGACCCAAAGCAGCGAAATCATCTTTGTTCTCAGGGGAGAAAGGAGCAGGGCAGGCGGGATGCACCGTGACTGTTGCACAGCCACATCTGTAACGCCACGCGCTTGGACAGAGTTTGTGCAAGTCACACGCTTCTAAGCGCCAGCAAGGGCTGCCTTTTCCTCCGCGGCCAGCAAGGAAACCCGACTGCCCACGTCAGCAAAGTCTGCTCGGAGTCACTAGGTAAGAACCGGCCAGATGGAGGGCCAGCGCGAGGTCTGGAGGGAGCGACCCTCCTGGAGGCTGAAACACATCCTGCTCTTTAATCAACAACAGCCACCAATACTTCATCCCAGTCCATTTGGGGCCAACATTGTCATTATTTGCAAGGCCGTACAGTGAACCAAGAAGAGAATCGGGATCCTCCTCTGATGCTAGATCCTCTCTCCCAACAGAGCTGGCAATTGACTTTGGCTTGGTTGCAAGTATTTGTTCATAAAAGAAAAATATTAGCGTCGCTCTAGGACTGTTATAACTGTCGGGCTTTCTGGGCCGGACACCCACAAGGAATGAGAGGAGATGCGTTTCAGTTAACCTGCTGGCGGTAAGGAGTCCCACCGGCACCGTCTGTGAGCTGTGATGGAGGAAACTGTGCCAACAGCGGGGTACCAGCCCCCGGCAAACCCACGCACAGCGAGGGCCGGACAGGCAACCTCGAAGCTTCAGTCTCTGCTGGGACAGTCTAGCCAAATCCAGCTGCCTCCTGGCTCTGAAAGAGGAACCTAGAGGAGGTCTGGGGTCAGATGGGAACCACGGAGGCTGCCACCCACAGTCTACAGCTTCCGAGCGCCTCCTGCTCAGCCACAGCCGTGCCTGGAGAGAGCCGGAGGAAACACTTCATCCCACTACCAAAGCAAATCAGTTCCCAGCTCCCTGCGCAGTCAGAGCTGAGCGCAGCCTGACAACGAGGGTTGTGCCGAATGGGATTAAAGAACCTCGTTTAGACCAACAGATCTCTTCTTCCTGCTGAACGCGCGAGGGGAGCATGGGAGTGCACGGGCTGTTTGCTCGGCTCAGTGAGCCATTTCAGCCGGAGCTTAGCACAGCTATGGAGCCACTGGGTTCCTCAGCACGCTCTTCATGGAGCTCAAGCCCAAAACTTCCTCCAGGCAGGAACCAACCCCAGCAGCGGTACGGGAGGAGGTAGGCACTGTGCTCCTCCCCCTGGTTTCTAGGGGGAAAACTCCTACAACTGCTAGATTTTGGGCTTAATTATTTGTCTCTCTGCTCTGCATTGATAAAAAGCCCAGTTTGTCCAGCATTTAACACTGCTTAATGAGTGCTTCAACCTGGGGCTGCACTAACCACTACTTATTTGCATGAAAAAAGTTTGGAAACCGCTTTCTATAGAGAGCACTTTTCAGTGGTGCCTCCTGCCAGGGCACTGTGGTGGTTTTTGGAGGTGTTTTAGGGTAATGTTCTTGGAGCACAAAACCTAAAGCTCAGTCCATGCCCCTGCACATCGTACTCATTAGTGTGATGTAGCCCCCGTTCCCTGAGCAGCTTGCCTCGTACCTCGTCTTTTCCAGCACACAGCCACCACCCAATTAATTCATCCTTCTGCAAAAGTCCAAATTCATCCTTGCAAAAGTTGTTGGCGGGGAGAAGTTGCCAGGTGATGCACGGTGGGCTGTTCACAGCCCTCAGCCCACGAGCGCAGGCCTTCCCCCTCTCTCTGGTCAACCTACTCAGCAGTATGGTGATGGACCATGTTCTGGGGACAGCTGTCCTCGGGAAGCTCCCATCCTCCCTCCGTAAGAGCAGCAGGCACGCTGAACACAGCTGGGGTTGGTACGTGGTGTAGGGTGCCCTCCCAGTGTGTGCTCACAGCTTTTTTTCTTACACAAAGCTACTTCTTGGCACTCCCAAATCCTTGGGTTGCTCTGGCCATAACGCTCAGCCCCCGATGGACTTCAAGGCTTCGAGATGCAACTGCTCCTCAACCTCCGTCTCCTTTTGTGTTCGGGAGGTGACGTCCCCCTGCTCCCTCCCTTGCACATGCACACGCTGAACCCGGCCCGAACCCTTCTACCCTTAGAGCTTTGCTTTTTGGTTGGCAAAACACAGGGCACCTCACAGGCTTGGGGTGGAGAGTCCGTCTCCTCAGGTGGAAGGGCGGCGTAACCCTCCTTATTCTGAGAGTTTTATAATCCTTATTTGCGTTATGGACATAAACGATATGGGTGAGAACGGGGTTTCGCTCACTAGCAGCTGCAGGCTCTGCGGCTTGACGAATACGTAGTTGAAATAGGCAATACAAAAAAAAAGTACGAGCGGTAAAGCCGAGGCGGAGATTTAACGCCCTTCCCTGCCCAGCCCCTGCCCCGCACGCACCGGTGCAGCTCCGGTACCAGCAGAGCGCTGCGCCCCGGGGAAAGGCCCACTGGTGGCCCCCAGGTGGATGCCAGCCCTGGGGACGCCGGCACGCTTGTCCTCCGGACTGGGACCGAACGCCGTCTCTCGGTAAAATTTGTAGTGCTTTTTCACCGGCGATGTCCCAGACCGTTGTCGCACAGTCGGACACCGACCGAGCGCGAATCGCCAGTCGCGAGAAACAGTTGCACCCGAATCTTCCATAGGATCGGTGTGTTTTAAAGGGCAGACAGACGGACAGAAACGCGACGTGGGAGCCGTGTCCGAGCAGGGAGCGGTGTCCTGCGATTGCCACCTGGCGGTCCCTTGCGGCAGTGGCCGGGTAACGGCCCCGGCGGCATCACCGGCGCCGGTAGCGCAGCTCCCCCGGCGCCCCTCCGGGCTTCCGAAGGGACCTGGCAGGCGGGGACCGGCGACGAGACCCGGGGCACAATCCCGTCCCACGCCTGAGGCATTTCCTCCCGAGGCCGCCCTTGGCCTGGAGACCGACAGCGCTGTTTGCTGTGCCTCTGGCACGGGCGCCTACGGTTCTACCCCGCAAGAGGACAGAGGAGTACGGGGCCGCTCTCCATCGCCTTTGAAAGGTCCTGGAGAAGAGGTGAGGTGCCTGAGGACTGGAGAAATGCCAATGTCTCCAGTCTTCAAAAAGGGCAGGAAGGATGACCTGGGAAATTACAGGCCAGTCAGCCTCACCTCCATCCCTGGAAAGATGATGGAACAGCTCGTTCTGGGCGCCATCTCCATTCTGGGTGTCATCTCCAAGCATCTGGAGGAATAGAAGGTTATCAGAAGTAGTCGACATGGATTCAGCAAGGGGAAGTCACGTCTGACTAATCTGATAGCCTTCTACGATGGCGTGACTGGATATGTGGATGAGGGGAGGGCAGGGGGTATTGTACCTTGACTTCAGCAAGGCTTTTGACACCATCTCCCACACCATCCTCACTGGCAAGCTTAGGAAGTGTGGGTTAGATGAATGGACAGTAGAGTGGATTGAACAGTGGCTGGCAGATAGAGCTCAGAGGGTTGNCAATATATTCATCGATGATCTGGACGAAGGGATAGAGTGTACCATCAGCAAGTTTGCTGATGACACCAAACTGGGAGGAGTGGCTGACACGCCGGAAGGCTGTGCTGCCTTACAGCGTGACCTGGACAGGCTGGAGAGTTGGGCAGAGAGGAACCTAATGAAATTCAACAAGGGCAAGTGTAGGATCCCGCATCTGAGGAGGAATAACCCTATGCATCAGGACAGGTTAGGGGCTGACCCGCTGGAGAGCCTGGAAAGGGACCTGGGAGTCCTGATGGACAACAGGATGGCCATGAGGCAGCAATGTGCCCTGGTGGCCAAGAAGGCCAATGACATCCTGGGGGGGCATCAAGAAGAGTGTGGCCAGCAGGTCAAGGGAGGTCATCCTCTCTCTCTACTCTGCCCTGGTGAGGCCACATCTGGAGTATTGTGTCCAGTTCTGGGCTCGCCAGTTCAAGAAGGACAGGGAACTGCTGGAGAGAGTCCAGCAAAGGGCTACAAAGATGATTCAGGGATTGGAGCATCTTTATTACGAGGAAAGGCTGAGGGACTTGCGTCTTTTTGGTCTAGAGAAAATAAGACTGAGAGGGGATCTTATGAATGCATATAAATAAAGGGAGGGTGCCAGGGGGATGGGAGCAGTCTTTTTTCAGTGGTGCCCGGTGACAGGACAAGAGGTAACGGTCACAAACTTGAACATTGGAAGTTCCGTCTAAACATGAGGAGGAACTCCTTTACTTTGAGGGTGGCAGAGCACTGGCACAGGCTGCTAAGAGAGCTGGTGGAGTCTCCCACTCTGGAGACATTCCAAACCCACCCTGACACCATCCTGTGCAACTGCTGTAGGTGACCGTGCTCTGGCGGGGGGGGTGGACTAGATATCTCCAGAGGTCCCCTCCAACCCTGACCATTCTGCGATTCTGTGATCTATTCCCTTGGCAGGCAGTAAAACCCTCTCTGATGTGTAAAATGGAGAAATGCAGAGGTTTCTCTGTCCTCAGCATTGTTTTACAGAGCAGGAGTTTGTCTTTCTCTCACCAACACTCAGTGAAAGGACCATGGTCTTTCCATGGCCCAGAACAAGGATGCTCATGCGTGGGCCAGCAGCTCCACTGCCTTGTTGCTGCTGGGATGCTGCGTCCATCCAGATGTGGGACCAACCTCACAAGCTGTGGCTGAGCGCCAATGTTTGCTTTGGATAAGTCCCTAAATGTTAAAAAAAATATAATTATTGTCCACAAGAGATGGAGCAGCAATATTTGCAATTCACAGTGCAGAAACGTGGTGGTGCTGGTTTATGATTCATTTCGGTCATGCATGCCAGGGCAGGAGAGGGGGGGGGAGGCATCCCAGCTTCACTATTGCTTGGATTTTACGTCAGAGCAGAATCACAACTGGGCGCCGGAGGGGAAACTGCAGCACAGAAGTGGGTGTGTGGGGCAATTTCCACGTTCAAGAAACGCTGTGCGTGCCGTGCTGTATAGTACGTGTTTGCCCTTCAGGCAAAAGGGGCTACTGCTCCGGTGTCCTCTTCTCTGCTCAAGTGCCATCCTTACAGGATCCAAAGGATTGGATGGGAAAAAAAAAGCTCCAAACATAGAACTGCTATCTGACCTCGCTGCCCTTTGCAATGGGGAGATGTATGAAACATTCTTTGGTTGTTGAATAATTCCCCCTTTAAAACAGCAAAGGAACTAGGTAGGATTTGCACAGCCTGATAAGGTTTAGCACAACCTGATAAGATTTAGCTCCTGCTTCCCACAGATTCTTCTTCTGAAACACTAGGACTTCTGCATTGTACGCAGCCCATGACATAACCGAGAAGCTTACCCACATGTGCTAGCAAGAGAAAGGCCTTTCAGCAGCTTTCTTCTGCTCCTTGGTGTAGAAAGCAAACAGGCAAATCTTCCAGGAGCTCTTCTAGGACTCCTGGGCAGCCTCAGGCAGGCAGGAAAAGACAAACCCAGCGCTGACATTCAAGGGGGAGTCAGGCTTGTCCAACAACTGGAGGTGAACCATGGGGTCATTGCCAGAGCTGCAGGTCTGCTGGCCTCCGCTTGTGGCTACCCTGGCCCAGCCCCAGCTGAGTCCCTCCCCGTCCCCTCACTCACGTACTGGGAACTTTCTAAAGGAGTGTTTCCCAGGTCCTGCTGCCTCTGCTCCTGCCTCGGGAACTCATCGGCTGGGCTCAGCCTGAATCTGCTGGTGCTCAGGGAAAAGGAGTTGTCCCAGCTACGGAGTTCATCTCAGAGCGCAGGCAGAGCTGGCCTCTGCTGCTTGGAAAGGGCTGATCCCCAGAATTACTGAACTACTGTCTTTTTCCTCCTTTTTCTTCTCTTGGGGCTTTTTTTCTTCCTGCCCTTGTTATTGCTTTGCTTTGTGATTCTTGGTGATGTCAGTTCTGTGTTTAAACTGTTGCTGTGTTGCCCCAGCCATTTTGCTCCGGTTTCTCTCTCTGCGGCCTTTTCTCCTCTGGCTCAGCAGCTCTCTCACGCACTCACGCGCTAAGGTGGTTGTGACACCCACAGCTCGGCATTTGCCTCTTACTGATAAATTTGGCCTTGAATCACAGGCTTTAGCATCAGTGACCCAGTCTTTGCTGAGATTTTGAACAGCGCAGAAGGAGAGGAGGCAGACTGCATCCAGCTTTGGAGTCCTCAGCACAAGAAGGACATGGACCTGTTGGAGATGGTCCAGAGGAGGCCATGAAGATGATCAGAGGGCTGGAGCACCTCTCCTGTGAAGACAAACTGAGAGAGTTGGGGTTGTTCAGCCTGGAAGAGAGAGGCTCCGGGGAGATGTTATAGCAGCTTTCCAGTATCTGAACGGCACCTACAAGAAAGCTGGAGGGGACTTTTTACAAGGACATGTAGTGATAGGACAAGGGGTGATGGCTTCAAACTGGAAGAGGGGAGATTTAGATTAGATATCAGGAAGAAATGTTTCCCTGTGCGGGCGGTGAGCCCCTTGCGCAGGTTGCCCTGAGAAGCTGTGACTGCCCCATCCCTGGAGGTGTTCAAGGCCAGGTTGGACGGGGCTTGGAGCAACCTGGGCTGGGGGGAGGTGTCCCTGCCCAGGGCAGTGGGGTGGGAACTCGATGGTCTTTAAGGTGCCTTCCAACCTAAACGATTCTATGATTCTGTGACTGCTTTCTGGCTTGAAAGGGGAGGGATTGCTGTCCCAAGGATGTCTTTCAAGAGATACATCTGCAGTTTGGGCAGAGGCAAAGGCAGGGCTGTGTTCGGGTGAGCGTCCTGCAGACAGAAGATCTCAGTTTCCGGGGAGGATTTTGCTGTGGGCTATAGGAGGAGGAAACACTGAGGCTGTGCCCTGTCCCTGATGTTCCTGATGGCTGGAGAACACAGTGCCACGCTGCCCTTATCATTTTATCCGGTTGCTTGAGGTCTGGATCCAGTTCGCATCAGCATCATGGGAAAAGCTCCTGTGAATTTCAGTGGGAATCTAACAATCTGTTTCCCTGCTCAACTCTAACTTTTTTTAGACCACTTTCTTTTGTGGTAGGAAAAATAGGGACTTTTCACCACCTGAAACAACTGCCTGGGAGCTGTTTCTTCCCACCCCGGCTCAAAGCAGGGCAGCATTCTGTGGCTACAAGGACATACTTCTTGCCCTTCAAAGTCACCGTGGATAGGGTTTTTACTTGTTATTCCACTTAATTTTTCTGACTTTGAAATGATTATGGGGTCTCCTCTGAATGCTTTATGGGGTAACAAAACTCCAGAAGAACAGGGCTCTTTCCAGCTGAATAAATAGAAGATATTTTCATAAATCTTCAGACTATTGGAACATCAACAACATTATCCTACATGGGTTGTTATGACTTTGTATTTGCAGAGTCATATGGTGAAGCTTAGACCTGTGCTTTCAGCCTTGTCTTCCATTAAGCTAGAAACTTCAAGTAATCCCATAGAGGGTACTTCGGTTAAATAAACTCTCTGAGCCCTACTTGAAGGTCTCTGTAGTCAGCTAGGGTGAAGATGACATCGCTTTGATCACCTCCATTTCCTCGACTGGGAATCCCCTTCTTTGACAAGGGACTAATGTCAGGGCTTTACCTCCTCTCTGCTGCTGCAGCTCTTAACGCACGTGGATGACAGGACAGAAAGCGAAACCCTCTATTCTTCTGCAGGAGTCCTAGTTTTCTGGCCAACGATTTCCCCTCTCCCCCATTGTGTCCCAGTACTTTGTGAAGTTTTCCCTCTCATGTGTCCTATACAAAATAGGTTACATTTCAGTAGGCAAGTGAGCTACCTTAGCGGTTACGTGTAACACTGCTGCTACAACAGGTTGGAGCAGAGATGGGGCATGGAGAAATCTCTGCTGATGAGGTTCAGCAGCAATGCAGGTGACCAAAGCCCTGTGGGTGGCAAGCAGGATGGCAAACACGAGCCAGGCAATGGAAATTCAGAGAAATGATCTAAGATTGAGCTAAGTTCCTCACTCAAGGTATGCCCAACCCCCGCAGCACAGAGCAGCTGGTTGTTGTACGCGAGTGGCAAGAACATCGGGAGCTGCAACTGTTCATGGTAACACCCCTCCTCTCCCAAAACGTGTTTCAGAGAGGGGTTACCCTGGGCTGCTGGTTTGGTATCCACCTCTCAAGCTTTTGGTGCTGGGAGCTGTCAGAAGTGGGTGATGACTGCTCTGACATTGTCTGTCAACTTCTATGGTTCTATAAACCAAGTAGCATCCAGCAGAAATGCGGAGACAGAGCAGAAGAAAATGCTCCCCACTGAAGAGCTGGAGGAAGCAGCCTTTAAACGAGTCTTTCACACCTCTGTCCATAAGACAAGCCTGTGTGATGCGTTGGCCAAGCCCTCTGCTGACTTTTCTTCTCCCTATTCACAAAGCTCTGCTCAGGAAAGGTCCTCTCCCTCTCTGTGGTGCTGCTCACCCACAGTGCCACCTTACTGTCTGGCCCGTGGGTTACTCTCTGTCTCTAAAGCATGGGCATCAGGTAGATTTCATAAATTTCATTGCAGAAATCACATTCTCTGGTGGAATACAGATGTCCTGTGTGACCTTCAACAAATCAGAGGTGTCCATCTACCTCAATACTAGGTCCACACCTCGGGCAGCCAAAGCTCAAAGTCTACAGGTGAGAAACAAAACCATGGCTCCACATGGCACAGAGAGAAGAGGAGGAAGCCCATACAACTGACTGGAAAACGGGAAGACACATTTTCCGTGATTTTGGACATGACTGATGAAATCAGGTCAGAGGTACATTCTTGGCTCCTTTGCAGCTTCACGCAGAAAGGCTCCTGAGCTCTTGGGCAGCTCACAGCCATCAACCAACTCTCTTGGGCTTTTTCACAACCAGGCCATGTTCTTATTCTCAGCGTGGACTTTCCTTTCTGCCCGCTGGTTAGCTGTTGTTCTTCAAACCCACAGCTGGGGGAAGTGCCTGTGGAGATGGTGTTTTTCTTTCTAAATCAGCAAGATTGTTTTTTTTTTTATTCTTCACAGTTTGCAAGTTGTAGCCAAAACTCACATATCCCTGTTCGATTTGTTTTCCATCTACTTTATTATTACTCATAGGTTTTTAAAAAAAAAGAATTCAGATAATAAAACCAAAGTATTCTGCTACAGCTTGTTATTTGGGCTGAAACACCTTCCCTTGTGTTTGTTTGCCCATGGGAAGAGACGGTAAGTCAGAACGTCTGTGATCTTCCTGACTAGGGAGGCAGAAACGGAAAGAATAAGAAATACGGAAGAGGTTTTCGGCTGATAATACAAAGCAGCACAGCTCCCTTGTTTTCAGTAGAGCTTTCCTGCTTTTGCCATCTTGAGAGCCACGTCCAGGTTTTTTCCAGTGCGCTTATGATGAGCCATTTAGGTAGTAATCCCACAGCAATCTAATTGGGCAATAGCACCTCAATCCATGTGTAAATGCAGGCACTCCTGGGAAAAAAAGAATTATCTCTGTATTTGCATATTATTCTAACATTCCTCAAATACTCGTAACTTCATAAGCAGCCTTAATATGCACAACAAAAAACAAGTGAAGATACAAAAGTGTGTTGGCATTCTGGAGTGAGTCGTTCCTAGTGTACATGGGACCACTTTCAAGTATTTTAGTCAAAACATAAATCTTGAATAATACAAGTGATGGATGATGCACCCATTGCTTTTGCTTCCTCTCTATTCATGACTTGTCCAGGGGAAAAAAAAAAGTTTATTTACAGCAGTCGCTGTTACCTCTTAAGAAGGGGGTGGGTCATACAGCCCTTTCCACAAAAGAGGAAAACTTGGAAGAGTAAGGAATTAGTTCCTGTATGGGCCCTTATTGGAAAGCTGGGAGGGAATGGAAACCAGAGAGGAGGGCACCGCAAGGTGGGAAAAACAAGGAAATCCTTACACAGACACCTCTTTTTAAAAAATATTTATTTCTAGCGTGCAGCATAACTGACCAGACAAATTCCGTGGCATTAAGAACAAAAAAAAAGATAATAATACCAACTGATACAAATTGACAAAATGAGCCCTGTGGAGTAAAGGAGATGTGTAAATCACATCCAGAGCAGACTGGTAAATCTACGTAGTAAACAAGCACAGAGGCAGCATAGTACACACGGACAGGAGACCTGAATAAAATCCAGAGGAATTAAATGGAACAGAAGAGTTTCTGCTGATTATAATGGACTAAGATTTCATTTTCATTCTATAATTCTATCACGAATAAATTGCAGTGGTCAAGGTGACATAACAAAAGCAGATGCACAGCGTCCAAGCATTAAACCAGGACCCATTTTATGAAATGGTCAAAGTAATGCATTAGAGTCCGTCATCTGTGCTCATATACATTACCTACAATTGTTCTGCGCTTGCATTTTGAGACTCTTTTCATGAGAACATTAAAAAAAAAAAGTTAAGGGCGTTGAGTAGACTGAAAATCTTGAAGCACCATGACATTAATTTCTTTAGCATGAACTGTGTTCGCCATGAGTTCAGTTTCTATCAGTAAAAAGTGGAAAATGAAATGCGTGTAACTTCAGGAATGACAAATCCGATGTTAACACAGGACGAGCGTCCAGTCCCACTGTGACAATCCATTCCCATTTCTTTCTGCACTGGGCATGTTTATCCCCAGTACCCAGTGGTTTATGTTCAGAATGTTTAGGTCTCATCACTTTGGTTGGCCATGACAGTAACCCCTTTCCTTCCACACCCCTAACTGCAACGCGATGTAGTTACCCGGTTGTTTACTGCGCTCAGGCTTAATCTTCACCTTCAGGACATTATTTTCTTCCATATTCTTCTGTACTCACCCAAAATTTGCCTCAACATTTTATGTTTGAATGTATTTATCCGCCTTTTACTCTTCCTTTAAGACCCTAGTTTCACACCCATTTAAAACAACAGGTCTTGTAATTAGGTTGGATAACTGCAATCCAGAATTTTTCCTAGGCAAAACTCCAATAGAGTTAATTGGCTTCAGTGGGAGACTTGTCCAAGTAGGACGGGCAGGATTTGGCCTCAACGAGACTATAAATTCCAGTTTAAAACTCAGTAGTTGTTCAGAGGCTCGCTCCTGTGACAGCATCACTCTTGGTGCTTCCTCTGCTGAATTCCTTTCCGAGTCAGAGCAGGAAAGCTTTCTGGCACCAAAATCAAATGATAATGCCCTGGCCACCTCCCAACCCCCGGTTATGTCTTGTAGAAAACATCCTCCTCTCTGCTGCTCTCAAAGGGAGTGTAAAGCCTCCCAGACGCCGGGTTTCTACAGTTTGTTAGGAGAGGCTGGTTCTTTTCATGTAGGCGATAAACAGGGCCCGAGAAGCAACTGTGACTCTGCCAAACTCACCACGTACGCTTCCAATAAACCCACACTGCAGTGTTTAAGGTGTTCTCCACAGCTATGTAAGGAAGCACACCGCTGTACGACAACTACTGAGGGGATTCTGCCCGCTCAGCCCCAGCAGCTCTACTTAACCCCAGGCACAGGTTCAGGAGTCCCGTCCCGCCACTGTACGTTTCCCATCCTTCTCAGAAGCTGTAGGCCACACTCCTTTCTCCGTGTAATTCTCTTTGTGGTAAAACACAGACATTCAGGATATTACATGGTCCAAAATATAAGTAAAAATTAAGCACAGCCTAGTTCAACAGACCAGACGTAGATAATTTCACGCTACCAACCTCTATAGCGAAGTACTCCTACGGCTTCTTGTAACTGCACAGAAAACACTTCACCCTTCATATCTGAGATCCCAAACATTTCCCATTCTTTCAAATGCTTCAGTCACTGAATTACATCCCCCTTTGCCAAGGAAATCTTGAGAAAACAAGTCAGTCATATAACGCTTCCCGTAGGTCACCGAGTTCCTGCCTGAGCAGCCTTAAGGGGAAAAGAGCCTTTCCGAACCAAAAGCTCTGCACTGAGTCCGCTCTAGCACTGGTCCCCCTGGTCTCTACCAAGCTACTGGATTTAGTTCACTGGATGATCTCAGCTACTGTAGAACCACATGGAGAGCCTCTCGCCTCTAAAACTTATGACGCAAATCATTTATGGCCTTGTGAGCTAAATGCATCTGGAAATGAGACTGGTCCCACCCTCTCTGAAAGGCCCAGGGTCTCCTCCGAAAGCCCCAGGACTAAAAACGCTGCTGCACTCTGTGCTAGCGTTAGAACAAAAGCGCAAAAATAGGATAGAGGCATTTTTGGTAAGAGGAGTTGATAAAACATCCACTGTTCCTCCACTTCTCACAGCATAAACAGCGGTATGTGGCCTAAGTCACATACTCACATCCAAGTTTGGATCTAGCCAAGGTGATTCCTGATTTTCAAGAAGAGCAGAGATAGAAATACAGATCCTGATATCGAATACGCAGCGCTGACAATGTGCCATTCCTTGCTCGCCCCGGGCTCCCCCCGTGCCCGGGCACATGCAGTGAACCCACTCAGGAACCACAACACAGAATTTAGCAGACTCGTTCCTGAGAAAACAGTCATCCAGTGCCACTGTGTGAGACAAGCTCACCAGAAGGGAATGGATGAGATTTATTTTTAATCTACTGGGCTGTAGGTCTGTCAGGAGCAGGGGGTGTTCAGCAGTTTTGAAGACAAACAAAAAGTGCAAAAGAACCTGTGAGAAGACCCAATTTTCATTCACTATCTTCCCTCCCCACTGCACCTTCTGGTCTAACACTGGGCCAAAATGACTGAGATGAAAGACATTTGTGAAACCTGGAGCTCAGTGGGGAATTGGGGCTGAGTTTTGCTATCTTAACAGTGACGTTTTTGACCGGTAGATCTTAGGACACCATATTTGAGTTATCATACAGCATATTTTTGAGAAAGACTGGACTTCTGCAGTGAAGTCAGCTCAGTCACAAACAAATAATTTGACTTCCTCCAAGTTAGCTTCCACTGGCCTGCAGGAAATAAAATCTAACAAAAAATAGCCATTTGGATTAGGATTTAAGCTGACAAGTAAAGACTAAAATGCACACCATCGTCAAATTTTTCCCACATTGAGTAATTTTGGTGCCTAATGGAGCTCACACTCCCTACCTACCTACCACAAAACACCTGTGAATTAAACTGCTTGGTGAAATTTATCTTATATCGGATTGAAAACCAACATGAGAATCAATGGGACACTACATGATCTGACGCTCTTGAGCTTTGACCTTGTTGAGCACTGTCACAGTGGAACAGTCAGCGTGTCCAAACGCCTTTCCAAACACTTCGCAACGATTCAGAAAGCGGGTCATTAACACATTTTGTCATGTTATGCAATTTTCCCCTCCCGTCTAAACTGGGCCTTTTTCCAGGTCCAGTAGCCAACAATAAATCAATCACAGTCTCTCGTAAGCTTTTTGACTTAAATTCTATCCTGTAGGTTGGGTTAAAAACAGAGTAGAAATCATCGCAGGAGGTAAGGCAGAAGGGGGCTAGTGGTGACTGCTGTTTAGGAGATGTTTGCTTGACCCACAGCCGTTCTTGTTGCCATTCTTTGTGGACTCCTCTTCGTTATCTGTAACAGAATCTTCCTCCTCTTCATCGCTCCGGTCATCTTTCAAGTCCTAGGGAAAAGAAAGCGCCGTGAGCGTATTCTGTACTTGCAGTGCTTACCATCAGGTAAGTTACCAGATTGCTATTATCAGTGCAGTACAGACCTTCTGAAAAGGCCTACAGGTGCCAGACAAGCAAGTAATTTATTTTTAATGTGAACTGAGTATCTGGATCTTTGCAATGACTTTGGGAAAACAGCCAACAGTTTCATTAGTCAGGTGCCCCCATTTGTAATTACAAGATGAAAAGACGGCGCACAAAAAATCCAGAAAATTAATTCCCTTCTTGGAAATTCCCCATCATCCTCTGAAGACAAAAATCATGCGTCCTCCTTTTGCCTCAGCAAAAAACAAACAAACAAACAAACAAACAAACAAAAGTGCTAAAGGGAAAAAATGACAGGGGAGCTGTAAATACTCTAGACTGGAAACTGCCCCCAGAAACAGCCCCTCCCCAAAAATGGAGGCTGATATCCAAGGAGAGACCAGTTAACACTTTAATCTTGCAGAACCTAATGTTCTTTAGAGAAAATTTCTTCCATGACCTCGGCCCAGTCATTTGACCTCTTCTTGCTTGTTTCCACTTTCCCTTGTAAAGCATTATTAGTAATCCCTGGGTGCTGTGGGATTAATTAACAATTGTGAAGTGCAGGGAAGATGAAAAGAATGTTGCATAAAAGCTAAATATGATGAACACACTCGCCCAAACATAGGAGTTGAGAGGCTGCCTGCTTCTGACAGGTGTAAACTAAACAGTGACCAGTTGTGCCAGCATCTCCTGGTGTTAACTTTGCTCAGAGAGACTTACTAACCCTAAAATATTTTTCCCTGCTTGATGGCATATACATCACGTCAGCGTTTGCAAAGGTGATGCCACGTCTATACAGCTCTCATATACGTGTTGGGTATCCTGCTAAGGGAATTGCCTGGGAGGAGGAGGTGGCTGCTCCATCAGCAGGGATGAAAGGGGGTCAGGGAGAGAGTCTGCCCTTTACGAAAATCCCTTCCCAGCTCTATAGGAACAGCTTCTAATCTTTGGCAACCATATTTCATCCCCAGACAGCCAAACATGGCACTTGCTAATGCACGTTTCCACCACACAGAGAAAAGACGTTGTGTCTTCCCGGTATTTCCCAGCAAAGGTTAGGGAGAAGACAGACACTTCTGCGCTTTTTGGCATGGTACATAAAATACACCATTACTCGCTTACTTCTCCACTCCTACCATAACCCAAGACCCTCCAATGTGCTCAGAAGTTTGGTTCAAACAATCGAGGCTTCTGCATGAAAGCCAAACACAGCCACTTCCCTTTCAGTGCAACGAGCTTACAGCATCACTACCTGCCTCCTGGAGGGACTTTCCATCCCAGCTGATGATCTGCTCTGCAGACTCAGGGTAGAACGCTCTAGTTAAAGACGCTGTAAATCAAATAAACGCTTCTTTCTGCCAAAGTAGTGACCAAGAATGGACATGAGATCAAAGCAGGCACCTAAGAAACCTTCTCCACCTTCAGCAGTTTCCTATGTGATTAGCAGCTGCCACTGCTTGTCTCTTCTGGTTACCTGGAAGGTGCCTGGTAGACCCGATACCAGACACACACGATACGCTCTAGTGCTTGTGTTGGAAGAGATGGGCAATAGTCATGCCTATTCCTCGTGATTTAAGAGACCACCTCTCACTTAAAACCAGGAGTTTCCCCATAGCTGAGGATCAAAACCCGGGCCCTCACACCGAGGCTGATAATTTACCTACTAGCATGACCGTATCTATTTTGTTGATGGGAACTCCCAGAATTTAACAGCCGGCTATTTGGTGATGTCAGTGTTCAACTGTTGAGGACTGCAGGTGTCGCGGTGTCTTTTTGTGACACAGGAGGTTTGGGCGTGCAGGACTGTCTGCTGGGGGAGGCAGCGAGGGAGACCCGAGGCTCCTCTTCGGTAGAGAGTAAGTTGCCTCCAGAGCTGTGTGTGGAGCTGGCAGGCGCGTTAGCCCTCTGCAGACAACTGCTGCCCATACAGCCCCACCGAGGACCACTCGATCAGGGATAAATTTGTTCTCCTTGTCATCTCTCTGGACCTCAACTAAAGAGGCAGAGACTGCACGTTCTTCCTACTCCTGGAGTGGTGTGCCAAGGTCAGAAATGAGGACAGAAAGGAGAAACCAGCGTTGTTCCTGCCCATCTTGTATCTGCTCTTGGAATGAACTAACAATTTCACTTTCTTAGCCTGCTGGTCTGAGGTCTTTCTTAAGCACCAAATTCATGCAGAGAAAATAAGTGACAGCTCAGTAATAACTCATCCAATTGCAATCTCATATCCCTATATATATTACATTTCTAGTAAAACGTATAGGACTAGAAAGAAAATTAAAGCCTAAACTCTGTCTCATCATATAAACTTCCTGGAGATTTTCTTTTGCCTTTTCCCTAACAACATGCAAAGGGTATCAAAACAAACAAATCTTACTGTAAATACTGTAAAATAAACTTGGCATGCCATCAGTTAGAGAAAAGGAAAGACAGCCTTTCCCACACAAACAATTTATGAGGTTCTGCTTCTTTTAGATCATCTCTCTCGCTCCTGGTAGTTTCACGATTTGTATTTGCAGTAAAAGACAAGAGTTGAGGGTGTGTGGGGAGGCTTGGTACTTATTTGCCACCATAAAGGTTTCAGAAAAAAAAAACGCAAACTAAACCCAAGTACAGATTTTGATGCAGAATCTGCCAGACTCACTGGAAGTACTCTCATCTTCCCGAGCAGTCTCTGGCCGAGGCTGCAAACGTGGGGAGTGACGGGGGAGGAGTGCCTTTGTGCTCAGCGTGAATAGACTTGAGTCAGTAAAGTTCAGGAGTGCGTATTTCATTTGGAGTACCTCATCGTGGTCCACAGAAGTTGCTGGTACTCGAGCATATGCTTAAGAAGAGCTGGTAATTTGTTTTGCTTTGCTTGATAGCTGATAAGTGACATCAATTTCTCTTTCCTATAGGAATGAGCTGGCATTTCCAGCATGGAACTGGAAACTCGGATAGGATTTGCTTCTCAGTTTTAATGCTGTCAAGCTGGATGCTCTGATTAAAGGCACTAGATATAGCAATTAAAAAACATCTAAACGTTTTTTCCAGCACACTGGAAATCCCTCCATTTGAGAGAATGTCTTACACATTTCAAAGCAGCAGGAATTAAATTTCTTTTTAGTCTGAAGCAACCATTGCAAGTTTGCTTAATTCTGGGAAAGAGTATTAGTTCTGAAATCCTGATATTAATCAAGAAAAAATGCTGCTAAATCAAATCTAAATTTTTATTACATTTTTAATCACAAACCTGCTTCCTGACCAAGTGCCTGTAAAATTTCTTGCTTTGTAAGAGTCTGGCCATTTTTGTTTAGCTTGTTTAAGTGACAGAAATCCATCAGAAGTCACAACAGAACAGAACTTTAAATAGCAACAGCTTCATCTGTAACTAGAAAACCAAACAAAACTATCTTGGCAAACTGTTTAACAGATGATTATAAATATATTAAGATATCATAACTTCAACCTTCTAAAATAACAAAAAAAAATGTAACATTTACAGGATTTTCCCTGCTTTAGTACCAAGATGTTTTCTCTGAGCTCCTCACATCATATATTATAGTTGTGTTTTCCAACTCAAAGACTCTGCTCTTACTGTCCCCGAGCAACAGCAGATGAATATACTACCAGAAACACAAGATCTGGCAAACTGTAAATACCACAACTGAGGCCGTCATTAATACTCAATGCTTTGGTTTAATGGCATCAGCTGCATTTATTATACTTCAGATGGTTTAGAGTAACAGACAAAATGGATGTGTATATTTTATGTTCTGGATGACTAACCAATTTAATCTTTCTAAATGGATGAATGGTTTCAAGGTTTATGAGAAGCAACACTAATGCTATAAAGTCTGCAAGAGAGCCATTTGTAGTGAAGCCAAAGCCGCAAACTTTTATAATCTTTTTTCCTTTTGTTTAACCCTTCCACCTGCTGCTCAGTCTGCCTCTTTTAGTTAAATGAACCGTATTTGTTAAGGTAGTTTTGGCTTCTTGCATTTCACTGCTGTGAAGAATGTGTATCATTCCAGTCATTAGCACCACATCTTATTACTTGAACAGTAAAGGACCTTCGAGGAGACTCCACTAAGGAAAAAGACTTCTTGAAATTAAAAGACTAGCAAACTTCGTAGGCCACTTCCCAGCCTCTTGTAAGCAGAAAAACATTGGTCAAATCCCCACTAAACTAACAAAGAATTTACTCCAAATTGTGCAAGTTTCTCTCTCAATAAAGCACTCAGAAGCCACTTCCCTCTTGACAAGCTCTTGGCACTGCACTCTTTCTGCTACAGCTGAAGAGAGCATCGGGAGAAGGACACAGCTGTGCTGGAAGACAGACGGAAGTGTGGGTTTCCTGTTCCTACATGCTGGTGATACCACCTGAAGCTCACTGGTGGAGAAGTGGGACTGGGCAGACACCACCCTTTGCTCCTGCTCCCCTTTACTGGGCACATAGCATCTTTGTCCACGTGCACGTTGAGGTCGCAAGGCAGCCACAGCTTCATATCTGCTACACAGTAGTTAAAGTGGAAAGTGTAAGTGCAGAGGGAAAGACAGTGTCAAGCAATATAAAAAAAAAAAGAGGAAAAAATACATTTTAGCAACATGGATTGATGCTATAAATCAGCAAGCAAGCCTTAGCAACATGCCTTCTGCTTTCTCAGAAGGGGAAGGGCACTTGCTAGCAAACGCATCGTTGGGTCAGTGTGGCTTACTGCAGATTGTCAAGTCGAGGTCTCAAAACGTAAGCTGTTACTATAATGACATGCTCCAAAACAGAAATAGCCACCGAGCCAGCACGGAGAAAAAGAATCTGGCTGAGAGGAGACATCTGAGCAGAAGGTGTTTCTGCAGTGAAGTTCAGTCGCTACATTATTTTTCATGAATCAGCTTCCAATCCAGCTTCTCCCTGGCTCTCCCTGACCAAGGCACACACTTTTTAAGAGGCGTGCAACAACTTCAGGTGGCTTTATGAAGGCAATAGTGTAGTGCCTACTTCACAAATTCATGGTGTCAGTTTGGGAGTACAGCGGTGGGGGTTGTTTGCTCGTTTGCTTTTTCAGCTAACCATCTGCAAGAAAGAAAGAAAGGCGCAGGCTTCCTGCGCCTTACCACAGGCGAATGTAGGTAAGATCAGTCCATATCAGTTCAAGTTCTCTCTCACTGGTATAACTGTGTCCGTGTGCGGGATGGGAGATGTACCAGGCCTAACTCATCTGGTGGGATCAACATTGACTCCAGACTTCTCAGCAGCATCAGGAGATTTCAATTTTGCCCCTGCCTGGACAAGTCTAAACCCAAATAATCCGGGAAGCTGAGCTCACTCCTCCTGCTTTCGTCTGGAAGGCAGTAGCAGACTGGTGAACAGCTTCCCCATTCCCACCAGCTCCAGCAGACCCACATACCTGATCCCTGGCACAGCAGCAGCAGCGAACTGGGTGCTCTGGGACGCTGACGGGGAAGACTGTAGACCTTTACTGCTGATGCCTTGCCGTTCCCAGGAGTCTGCTGCTCCAGGCTTTGCTGACTTTCCACCAGCTTTGTTTAAAGCCAGTACTAGCTATAGTTAAAGTCATGCAGGAATCAAAATTGAAGCTGCCCTTGACAAACTCTCGCTGAACTACATCATTTTTAGCGTGGTAAGGTCAAAAATCAGTTCAGAGTAAAAACTGTTTAAGAGATTCGTGTACCTGAACAGAAACATTAACTAAAATAGACTTATAAATAACAAGCAGTGACTAAATCCCAAGTGTTCTACTAGATCATTTGTTTCTTTATTGAGAGGTTGGTGTGGAGGAACCTTATCAGCTACACTGATGCCTTTTTTTTTTTTTTTGCTTATTGTATAAAACAAAAAGATTAGCTGCAGATACGTGCAAACTCTAAAAAGATTCTGACTCTCACTAACACATACAAAGGTCACAGTCAAAGGGTAGTTACACTGTTTCAAGTGATATTTCTTAATTCTACCCACTACATTTTTTTTTTTAAACAATACTGCTTTTAAAGTGCAATTAGAAGACTTGAATACTGTATTTCTACATCTTTAAATGCCAGGAAATTTTAATGCATTCAATAAATCTCAATTCTAGCCCTTATTTTAAACATTATCTGCACATTCCAGCACTGCAACTTTTCCACAGAAAACGCTGCATTTATGATGCATAAATCACAGCATGAACGTCAGCTTCTACCCTGATGGTACCAGTCAGAGTCCAGATCATCACACATGTAATATACCATACATTAGGACAAGGGACAATGGCTTCAAACTGAAAGAGGGCAGATCTAGGTTGGACATAAGGAAGACATTTTTTATGATGAGGTTGGTGAGACACCGGAACAGGATACCCACAGATGTTGTGGATGCCCCATCCCTGGAAGTGCTCAAGGCCAGGCTGGATGGGGCTTTGAGCAACCTGGTCTAGTAAAAGACATCCCTGCTCATGGCAGGGGGGTTGGATTAGATGATCTTTAAAGGTCCCTTCCAACCCTTACCATTCTATGACTCTATACAGAGACAGTGACAGTCTCCATAGGATCCAATGGCTACATCACCCTGAGCACATTCTTATATTGTAAGGGAGTACGAGTATATTTGGGAGTATGACTTTTTAACTCTACCAACATAATGGCCAGCCGCTGGTGTCTCACAGCTCAGTCTGTTCCTTCTCCAGATAACAGAGCTGCAAAACAGGCCATCAGTCAACCGACATAGATCGACCCTGAGAATGACCTTCACCTGAGATAAGCCAGGTCACAGGCTTACACAGGAATAGGCTATTGTAATTAATAGGTGCCACAGCAGACATATTTCTTCCATTTTTTCATATATGGATTACAACTGCATGGTTCTGCACAATCACGGGGCGCACAAGTTACCTCTTGGATAACACGAATGCGAGGGAAGCGGGGTCTCAAGGATATACATTTGGGCTTTGTAGGTTAAGCATAATTTACGTGCACACAGTTAACAATTTCTTCTAACAGGTACATATACATGAAGGTAATTCACAGCTGACTCTGGAATTTTAATTATGTATTTTCTGATTTGGTAACATTTAGATTTTGGGGCTTTCAAGTATTTATTTTTATCCTTTAGTCATAGTTTCCTGACTCTTAAATGTATTTTACATTAAAATCTGAATGTCCTAAATCTTATACCTTAACTCTACCTTAAGAATATTTCCATTTAAATATCTACAAACATATTGACTAGATCTTGATTTCTCAATGTAAAGACAATAAATTCCACAGCACCTGCACATATGGAAACATCTTGCACTACAAAGATGAAAACTATTAGTCAGGTCAGCAACCACTGACTCAAATAAAAGAGATAATAAACAGGAGAGATAATAAAAAGTCAGTCCAAATAGATAGAAGGGGGTACTTTTCTAACAAATAATACTATAAAGTTGATGAATCTCTGAGTTCAGCATGTTTAATTCAACATCAATAATTCAACACAGCTGACATATGACTTAATATGTCTCTACTTCCCCGTGGAGACTAAGCAATATGCATTTGGATTCAAGCAAACTGTTCTATACTTTCAGCCTTGAAGATTTTATTGGATAATATATTTCCCTTTTCAGCTTATACACACTAGGTAATACAAATAATGTTGATCTTCAGTGGAAGATGTGCTGCTGAACTCCGATTTCTGCAGTTTTTAAATGAAGATGCATACTTTCTAGATTAATTGTATTGGACATCTCTCCTCTTTTTTAATCTCTCTCTTCTATGTAATACTCATTCCCCAAGCTTTCTACTGACAGTTTTCAGAGGGAACTTAAAGAGGTATGAAAAACAAATTAAAAGAAAAGTTACACTAATTCCACAAATATTGAAAAGAATAGTAACATCTAGTTTTATGAGACTATTGAAACGTGCTCCCAATTTTTTGATTGAAGGAATAAATTTAATCTCAAAAAAGTATCACTTGTGTTGTCACTCAGCATAACACACCTGTAACTGGAGCTATAATACCCTGACTGTTCAGAAGGAATAAATCATTGTTTACAGTTAATCGGGTACTCTGTGGTTTCAATAAAGTCTGCTAGCTGTGTTATTGAAATCCACTAACTAAACCTTGCACTCAAGTGTATGTGGCTTTACGATAATGTCAAAAGCCCAGGAGGTACTGAGTGAGTCATAATGTCCCACTGCTTTTTGAATTATTCCAATTTTAAATCCACAGTTGGCAAAGAAACAAAGAACAATATAATAGGCATTTGATGCTGTTCTCTATGGTGAACTTTTTTTACCCTAGGACAGAACTTGCATTAAGCCAAGGAGTTCAGCGGTATGAACTTTTATCAGAACATGCACTTTTATTCCTTATAAATGTTTTTTTGGCTACAAAACAGCTGATCAGACACTCGAACTTTTTTTCAGTGAGGTACGATACTGCACTTAAGATGAATGTTTTGAAACAACACAGCTGCTGAAGAATATTCCTACAGAAGCCTTATAGAACTATTAAACTAACCTGAAACCACACAGTATACAGCCATGTAAATGATAGGTGCTTCTACATAATGTGTCCATTAAGGTGCTCATTTCTGTGTTTCCATTGTTGGGAGGGATTCCATTCCTTATGTGATGTATCTGGAGGTTATCTCCGTACTTGAACATTATCAATCTGATTTTCAAGTCACATACCTGACAAGTAATGTCTTTTCATCTGACATTCATATTGCAATGTCTAAAATCCTTTCAATACAGTATTTCTAAACACCCTGATATTAAGGCTGGATACCGAATACTTTTAAGTAGTACCTAATGAACAAAGCTTCTTAAATAGCATTAGAAGTCACTGACACTTGTGTGCTTAAGTCACTTGGTGGGGGATTTACTTCTCTGAAGTTCAGCATTCTGAAAGTCAGGTATCCACTCAGAGATCATCACCTAGGACTGCTCTGCAACCAACCGAAAGAGAAACGGGTCTCCCCAGAGGGTGATCTGCCCTGCCACGGCTGGGGTGACAACACTGGACACAGCTCACTGGAGACACCACTCTTCCTCCGCTGATTAGAGGCACCCTTGAACTTGAGCTAGGCACAGCTTAAGTTACATGAGACAAATCCTGCCCTCAGGTGCTTCACACTATCGCTGCCTGATGAGACGGATCAGGTTGGATTGCTTGCTTCCTGATGATATGAACTCTGCAGCATGCCATGCCTGGTCAAAAGTTATTAGAATTGTGTTATGGAGGACAGACTGCTCCTTTTAAGATTTTTCTTCCTTCTCTGCATATAATAAGGATTATGGAGCACTCCCAGGTCCTCCTAGGGAAACATTTTCTTTAAATACAAGAGAAGACAATTTCCTTTCTCAGTTGACAGAAATCTATCATTAACTAGCTTTGTTTCAAGCTTTTTCTTCCTTTCTTTTTTTATCGATTCAGCAGATTGCAGTACCGTGAACCCCTCTGAGGGTGTGAGAATTACTCACCTCGTAACAAAGTCACAATTCAAATCTCTGCAGCATATATTAAAAATAATAAATGAAGGCCTCGAAAGTTCTGTAGAAGGCCTCAGTTTTGCTCTGTGAATTGATTTTTGGCAATTGAAAATATAAATACTTATGCACGCTATTATATATATAGTTTTTATATAGATGCATATATATAGTTTTTATATAGATGCATATATATAGTTTTTATATAGATGCATATATATAGTTTTTATATAGATGCATATGTAAAACTAGCAACAAATGGAACATTTCATAAGTATCCTGCTAGAAAATTAAAAGATATGAGCAGTTAAAAAGGGAAGCCAGAAAAACTGTCAGCAAATGCCCTTCTGTGAACAGCAAGGTAAATCAATTAACCTTAAAGCCAAAACTTTACCAACATTTGTCCTTTCTCTGAATTAGGAACTTTCACATGAAAAGAGTCTTTTAGATCAGGGATGTACTAGAAGTAGAGTTGCCTTGTGTCAGACATACATGCAGAGAGAGGGGCGGCGGTGCTTGTTTGGCCAGATTCATTGCTGGTGAAAACTAACACAATCTCATTGACTTCAAGTCGAGCCACGCTCATTTATACCAGCTGAGAACCTGGCCCTGTATCAACACTGCAGACTTCTGCTGAACTGGCCTGGGCAGGAAGCTTTGCTTTCAGAATTACGTACAGTTTTGATTTTCTATTCCTAGAGGCAATGGTCATCTGCAGCTCCTACTGAAGTCAAACTCAGCAACTCTGGAAAAAGCAGACTTATTGCAGCAAATAAGAGACCTGCACAGCCGCATTTATGGCACCGCTAATACAAGAGGGGCAGAGGGAGCATCCACACCCCCAATCTGCCGGACTACGGCCAGGGGACTTGAGTCTGCTCTTGCATAGTCTCTTGCGTGCGTAACAGGGCTGTTGAATGGTACTTTGTCCTAATGTTGCCATTCCAGCATATGTTCGTGAGCCCATCTAGTCCAATCAAATGCCTGGACATTATTTTCTTCAGTTTCTCATTAGTTTAAATCTCCATAATGGTCACAACAGTCCTTAACTTATATAAAAATCAGGTAAAGTTTAGAAAACATAATATTAAAGTGAAAGTTGTTGTGGAATTATGGGCATTCTACGCAGGGTTTATTAAAAAAAAAAAGCAAAGAAGATTGTTCGTTGTTTTGAAATCTGAGAAGTACATTTTAGTGTATTGTATAACATACCTCCCTGGAAGTCATTGCTCAGCTGCTGACCCCTTTCATAATCTGGAGTAAAAAGTAAAGACTTAAATAGCAATCTGCCTTTTAACTCACAGTGCCGGGAAATGAACTGGTTGCGGCAAAGGAGAACAGACAATGCTCTTGCATCGGCATGTAACATTTGTACCGTTGAGAAGAACTTTTCCTCTTCCACACACTCTGCTGGGCTACGCGCCTTGACAATTACTGAGGTCAGCCTTGACTTCAAACCCCCAGTAAGGGCAGGACTCCAGAGCTCCCCAGCATGCATACAGTGGCTTTTCTCCTTTTTGCCTATCATTGTGCATACCAGCCAGCAAACCTCCTACTCTCTTATGCTTTCTTCTGCCTGCCTCTCACCCCTCCTCCATCAGATGAATTTGGCAGCATGAAGTGAGACATGTAGCCAGGCTTTGGGCTTAGCTAGATGGCTGTAGCAGAATGGGAAATACGCAGATGAAAAAAAAAAGTCGTAACAGGAAGTAATTTCCCTTTACTAGGGCAGGAGCCTTCACGCCGCTGAGCTAGCTGGCTCGCTCCCGTTCTCCAGGCTATTAAGGAGCTCATGTCCCAACAGCAGTAGTTTGGATCAACTGAGAAGGTTCCCAGATAGACTAGTTTTCATCTTTAAGAGGGAAAACTTCTATTTGTCCTATTTTGTTCCCCTAATAAGATACAAATATTTATCTGTTGAGAACCAACAAATTCCCCTTCTGCATAACCCATTTTCCTGTAAAATGGGGAAAAGGCCACCCCTGCCAATCTAGTTCAATCTGTCTTGTGTTTGTGCTAAACCTTCAGTCAGAGAACTCAGACTCTGAAGCAGGACATCAGTGTGTACTGGCCCTTCCCAGTCTAGAAAGTAACAACAAAATCTCCAGTGAAAGCTTTTCCACAACTCCCCAGCCCCAGAGAGTCATGAAATTAACTAACTAGATTATCATTATCCTCTAAAATACGTTACTGCTTTTAAAACAACTAGTTGGAATTAAGGCAAGCATGCCTGTCTGTCTGTTTTATCAGCACCCTCATAGCCATTGGTGCAGTACGGGCTTAACAAAACATGTAAAGAAAAGAAAACAAAAGACTTAAATGCCTCTATTTTAGGAAACTAAGCCCTGTCCCGTGTTTAACTCTTGAAAAAATGACATTTTTCTGAAATTAATGACTTCTCACAGAATGTGTTAATTCTCATTAAATTTCATTTTCTGATTATAAGTGTCCTGAAAATAGATTTTTTTATTGCTTCAGCAAGAAGAAAAAAAAAAATCAGCTGAAAGTCTGACTTTTAGCAATCCAATAAACTGCTGCGCATGCCAAAACTGAATATACGCGCTTCATTTTCGCATCCCAGTAATTGCATGGCGTACAGAAGCGCAGCACCGTTGTGCCCGATCGGGGTCATTTGATGACCCGTCGCAGCTGAAGTTAAAAGTCCGAGTTTATTAGCTGGGAGCAATGAGGCCCAGCTCACCTACGGTGTGTCTAGTGCACACCGAACAGCACGCAGCTCGAGCACACGAACGCTGGATCCAATTCTATTTGCCACAAAAGAGATTTAAAATGTAATCTCTTTAGAGGCCGTTCTACTTTCATGTTACATAGAGCTTTCTTCCTCTCTGTAGTTTTAAAAATAAGATTTCTGTTTAGGATTAAATATCTCAAGTTATTGCACAGTGTAGTGAGAAGGTCATTGCTGCCTCAGCTGTCGGAGCAGTCAAGTGTTCACAGTCACAGCACTCCTGGGTGAACGGAGGCTGAAGAGTGACTTTCGTTTAATAAAGGTAAACCAGTACATTTTAACCACTGTGGATCCACAGTCTAATTTTAAAGGGTAACCAAGGAAAGCAAAGCAAGTGCTAGGGGCTTAGATTTGTCATACAGAAGTCTGTTTTTCCATGAGGAAATCTTTAAGGACCTGCAAATGAAAAAAAAAACAAAACCAACCCATTTCTTTAAACAACGTGCTGTGGGCCTATGTTTCACGAACAAGAAAATCCTCACCCACGTTCAGCACTGAAATTCCAAACTCCCAGGACCCATGTGGTTACAAAATAAATATAAGATCTAAATGAATTATTAAAAATAAAAGTCCTGCTTGACACAAACAGATCAAGCACAAAAAAGTAAGAGGAAAGATAATAAAATGATTCCAGGGAAGGAAAGTTCTGCAGAAGCTGAGGGGAGCCTGAATAGCCTCAGATTAAACTCAGCTACAAGCATCTGTCAGGAACAGGTATATGGCCTCTGGGAACCATGTAACTTAATTTAAAAACTTACACAAAGGGTTACAGCAAGAGTTTAAAGAGATGAATTGACAACAAGACAGACAGAAAGTAACATAGGCCAACACCTCTGCAGGTGTAAAGAACCATTACTCTTCAATATAAGTAGTGAGGGCATATTTTATAAGAGCACATTATGTCTGTGTTCCAAAGGAACATAGGCCTTCCCTACATGTTAATATTAAAACAAGTATCCTAGTCCATAGGCACACTTTTAATGATACAGTTTTAGTAGTATATCTTTTGATACAGAAAAGGGAGTAACTGATTTAAGAGGTCTTTATATGGCGAACCACTTTCATGGCAAGGACTCTACTGGCATCCCAGTGTCAGTATATAAGAACGAACGAAGGAAAGAAAGTTGACTCGAACTAGCAGAGATTTCTCAGTATGAGAGCAGTCCCCAGACAGAACAAAATGCTGAATTAGAAGAACGATTGCTGGAAACGGCAGAAGTACCATAACAAGTACTTCACAGCTCTCATTTCAACCACAAAATAGTATTTTCTTATCGTTTTCAGCTACCCCTACTCTGTCATTAGTCATTCTTTGAACGCTAAGTGTCACTGTTCCCTTGGGAGTTCGGACCAAATAAGGAATGAACAAACCATGGACAAGGATACGCCCAACCAAAATCTTTAAAAAGCCTGCTTACTGAGTATAAAATACTGAAGGAGTATTGAAGATACATAGGAGGCACCAGCTAATTTTTTTAAAGAGTGAGAAGACCAAAAGCCTGCTCAACAGTGTTGCAGGATCTTTTTTGCTTCAGGAAGAGGAAAGAACTACAGTGAATCAAATAAAACTGCAGCTGATGACTCCTAAATAATAGCGATCATTAGTAAGCTCATTACCTTACTCAAAGGGAGTCTGACAGTGACCAAACAATTAGAAGAGCAAGAAAACATATTCCTGGTCACGTTGCAGTCAGTTAAAAACCTGCCATTACCTTCTGCCATTGATGGACTTTGCATCAGCCCCTGAAGTATGAGCGTCATGTGGACATCATGCCCATTTCCTACAACTTACACATATTTTTCAAGATTTAAAGCACTGTAGCCTCAAAGCCTTAACTCAGTGTGTAATGGTTTTAACATATATTTTACGTCTTAATTTGTCATAATAATGTGGCTATAAGCTGCTGTCATTTGCTCCCTTTTTCTGACCTTGGAAGTAAAATGTTTAATCTCCATGGGACTTTCCTGGCGAGATATTTTAAATCAGTGCATATGTACATACTTCTCTATATGTTTTTTCAATTTTCCTAAAATATTCTCATATGTGCAGACATGATGACTAGACATGTTTCGGTGGTGCTTGAAACCTGATACAAGTGGGTAACTTAACCATGTAATTGAACAATATTACAGAAACACAAGGAGTTTCCTAGCAACAAAAGGCCTTGGACATCAAGATGGCAGCCAACAGCTAACACTGCAACTGCCTGACCTAACCTGAAAAGAAATTACACTGAAAAACGTCCTCCTTCCTCTCTCAGCAGAGCTGATCTAAGATACATGGCTACAGGTCTGACCTTGAAGGGCTTTTCTTACACGCACATGCCTTACTCATATACAGGGTCACTAAATGTCACATGAGAAAAGACATTTGGGTTTCTTTTCGGGTATTTTTATATTTTTTCAGAAGAATAATCTCGGATTTGAAAAATGTCATACTCCTGTCCCGGCAAGTTTACTCCCATAGAAAATAAAAAACTTCTTAATGCAAAGTAGCTGAGCACAGCTTAGCTTGTCCATGCAGATTTCCCACTTGTTAGGGGCATTTCTAGGGGATTGGGCCGGTGTAAAGGTGGGACGAGTCCCACGAGCCTCAAGACCAGTGCTGCTCTGAGCTACCAGCTCCAGTGCCAGAGACTCCCATGCTGGAGCAAACAGGACGCAGAGGGACAGAGCAAGATCATCTCCTCCCTTCTTTTCCTTTTCCTCATTTTTACTCACCTCTGGCTGCGGTATTCGGGAGGAGGGTAATTGCAAGATTTTTAGTCCAAGTTCCTTATTGCTGAAGCAAGTCAGTTGGCTGAGCAGTTATCCCAGAGGACTGAGGATAATTGTCCCCTTTATTAGTGCAGAGGGGAGGCGACATCTGAGATGAAGAGTTCCTGACCAGCCAGTCTCAGACAAAAGCCACCTCTTCCTGAGGGGAAGAGTAGAGCATGGAAGAAGCTACCAACTCACAAGGCTGCAGCGCTCAACGTCATTTCTGTATTAGCTCCTGCCTAACAAAGCCTCCTGCCACAACCTGAAGAGTATTGAATCTAGATCCACAGCTCTAAGCAAGCTGTGACACAGCTCTGTGTGACCCTCTGAATAACAGCAAAGGGGACTTGGTGAGCACATGACTTCCTAGAGACTTGGGCCCTCTTCTTTGCATTCCCCACATTTCAAGTCTGACCTAGGCAATTCCTTTAACCTGTCCTTTGACAAGGGGCAACAGCACTTCCCGCTAATAATAAATACATACAAGCCCGTTAACTTTCAGACAGTACGATGGCATAGTCCGGAAGGTTACAATCAGGGAATACACTTGCCCCTGGAAGGATGTGAGGAGCTGTTAACTGCTGGTTAGAGTGGTTTTGACTGATGACCCCACCAACGCAGGGTGGCTCAAGGCACAGAGGGCGCTGGAAAAATTCCTTACACCCTCGCTATGTTCAGAGCTTCCTTCAGTTAAACAACAACATCAGTCCCTATTCCCAGTTACATCATGACTTCATTTTTCCATCTGAAGTAGCTAACTTGCTTCAAGAAAAATGTCAAAAATCGCCTGTTTTCTGAATGAAAACTTAAGAGTCTTGGACAGAGAAACAAAACCCTCCTAATACAAGGACCGTGGTTGACTGGTATTTCACTAAAATAGCAACAGCTATTTGTGTGAAGTATGTCTCTAACAAATACGTCGGTACAAAAATGCTGCCTTGCAAACACCATTCTTCCCAATGTTGCCTTTACAGCTTTGGAGGCACTGGCTGCTTTCACAGCCAAGTTTGCCACCGCTATGGAAAACAGGCTGCACATGCAAGCCAGCTGAAGTCATACAGACTGAAAAGGGCTAGGGCTGCTGCTGCTACCACTGTAAAAATGTTATTTGGAAACCGTCTTCTCAGAGAGCTGTATAAGGAATCAAAAAATCCAGGGTAGGGATGCAGGCTTGATGCTTTTCCATATTTCAGCAGTGACTAATACAAAAAAGCTCTTATCTCAAAATAAAACATTTCTGTCCCTTACAAAGGCATACAAGCAGGCAGGGCAGAATGGCCTTATATAGCTGGCCTAGTAATGTCCTCTTCAGCACTGTGTCTGAAGACCTTCTTGCATTGTACTCTCATAACCTCAACCAATGCGGATGAGAAGCATGCCAAAGCCTTCCTCTTCCTCAGCTGGAAGGCAGAGGGACAACCGTTTTGATTTCGTCAGAACAGTTGTGCGAGAACAGCACAGAGACAAGTCCAAAATCAAAAAAAGAAAATGAGAAGTAAAACACTAACACTCAATAAAGCAGGCCAGAAATAATTTTGTAATTAATCTAACAGAGATAAGTGGCATGCGAGAAATACAAGCTTTTCAGTGTCTAAGAGAATATAGAAGCATGTGTTAGAAGCAGAACAACGCAAGCCATTCCTTCTACAGATTTGTCCCTTATGTGCAGCTGTTTGCTGTCTAACAAGGGTTGAGTTTGTAACTGCAGTTTTCTTCTAGGGAAGACGTTGAGTCTCCCTATGATATCCAGCTGTCTATTTGCATAATATTTGAAGGAATCCAATAATTCAAGAATTATAGGGTGGTTTCTGTTATCAAACATCAACTAATGCGGGTAGAAAGGAGTATTTCTATTTCCTTAAGATGCTTCACAGTATTAACTGCTTCAGATGAAAGGACAGAGTCAGCTCAATTAAGTATTTGTGTCTTGATCCTCAAAAGAAATAACATTTTTCAATAGCATCACTTACGTTTCACCTTAGCTAGCAAAATATACCTGCCAATGCTTATGCCAAATCTTAAGATATATTCTCCAAAGTCCTTTTCTAAATGATTTTTGCTAAATGTTTTATCTACACCGCACCCCACTGCAAACTTCATGACAAGAGACCTTGTGAAAGTGTTACTAGTTCAGGCAATCAAACAAGATCTAGACTGCAGCAAAGTTTTCTTTATAGCTTTTTCCCCACATGAATTTTCTCTACAAGGTAAAAGCAGATTATGGCAGCACCAGATTTGCACTGTTTCTCTACTTCAGTTGAATGTGACAGTATTTCATTGTGTCATAATATAACACCAGATCATCTTCATATGGTTTTCTTAAACCAAAACGACTCTTCAAGTATAGCTGATTTCAGATTTAGACAGACCTGAAGAACTTTGACTACAAGTTTTCTGTAGTATTTAAAGTTCTCATCACTCACCTCTCCTCTCCTTTTTTGGTGTGTCCCCTACAGAGTCCAACGAGAAAAGATTGCTTTCATTCAGAACACAGGAATTTCTACAGAATTCCGCACCATCGTAGGGCTTCATTTTTTGGGAGAGCTCATGTCTCATTTACTATCAGAGCAAAACATCAGATACAGGCAAAAAAAGGTTCTAGCTGAAGTTTTGATATTCTGATCTATGACCTCAGTTGTGACAATGAGAGGTAGAAAGCACATTCGAACATCTCTATAGTTTGTAGATTCCCATCAAAAATGCTGACACAAAAGTTCAGGAAAACAATAAGAAATTCCGAGTAAATCTATTGGAGACACTGCATCTGTTTGATACTTAACACATCTTTCTGCAGAAGCAAAATTGCTTACCTTTGAGAAAATAAACCTTCTCAAAATCTTGAAAATTAAGTAACCCCAATATAAATGCAAGCCTTGAAGGATCAATAGCTGTCCGTTGAATAAAAAGTATGCAATGACAGGAGTCGTGGAGTAGTACGTAGGTTGATACAACGTGGCACGAAGAATCCTAAAAAATAAAGGTCGCTGTTACGGTGCAAGATTTCTTCTCTATGCTACTTACAACTATTTCTAATTTCACATTCCAAACTGATTAAATATTTCCACAAAATATTAAAAAGCTCTGCAAAGATGACAGATTAATTAACAACCCCTGTCTTAACTAGATTATGCATCTCCATTGAAATACAGACTTCAGAAGATGAGATATTCGAGTCTTGCCTGAAAGTATTCTAAATAAGGTTAGAAAACATGCCATTCTTTTTAATCTTGAGCGTTGTGTGGTCTAGATACTATGCAACTCGGAGCTTGTCTCCGCCATTATTTTTTTAATGCAAATTCTTTCTAATCTGAAATCCACGCTCCAGAGAAAATCCTACAGGCTTTGCAACAGGGCTTTTTGTTAATTAACATATGTTTTGTCCCTCTTGAGACTTCACTTCTATATTATCTGGGGCTTTTTGATTCCCTTTAATCTCATCACGTTTTGCTTCCAAGCTCAAGAAATTCAGTGAAGCAAAATGATTGGTGATCACTTGTATGGTTAATCAAAAAATAACACAAAAGTAAAAGACATCAGCATTTCTGAGAGAGAATACTACAGGAAATTAAAACCTTGTGTTGATCAATGTTTAGAACTATTAATTTAACCAGCTTGAGCCTCTAAGTGTTTGTCCACACGCAAGGAGGGGCACAGAGGCAAACTAGAGCAAGTCAATGAAACCGTGAATGTGAAACACATTAAACACTTTTTAAAAGCTAAACATGTTAGGCATTAAGCACACTAAGCACCCATGTGGATACTCCAAAGCATCTTAAACCATAGCACTCCAAAGTCATGCAAGTATTTAGCAAGTTACGATTTATTTGTGTTGAATTCTTAAATTAACTGGTTCACCTTAACTTTTCTGAGTGCTCCTCATGTGAGTGAGTGAGGTGTGGTATTACTCGAGGACTAGGTAGCAAAAAGAAGGCACTACAAAAGTTAACTACAATCATATAGGAATTACACTCTACTCTGACTTTGCAACTACGGCAGGAGGGATGGAATGAAATAAAAGCATGTAACTGCATTAAATATTGCTTACCAGAAGGGGAACAGGATGATTCTGGTGACGAAGAATGCGATAGAAAAGATGATAAAGAGTATATTGCATGTTTTCTCCCAGTGAGCGTAATTAAACATTTTGGCTGCCTGCATTGAATAAAAACCATCAGACGTATTACAAATATTCTCTGAAATAAGTTCCTTTCTGCATTTTCATAAACAAGGACTCATCTTCCACCTAAGCAGGAAGAAAATTTCCTCCCTGTTTGACATGTAAAGCAATCATTTTACTGATACCTAATAAAGCAGTATCAAAACAGATCCTTTGTTTATATTTCTCCTTTCATCTTAAAGGAAAGGACTCTGTATCAAAGGCCTAAAGACCAACTCTCTGAACAGAATATAAAAGTGTCATGAAAACACAAAGCGCTCTTGAAAACAGAGGTTCATCCCTCATGCCTGTACCGGATTCAAAACGGGCTGAATCAAAGAGAAGCTGCTGGCCACATCTGCATGCTCGGAACCAGCAGTGACCCCTTACACACAGACACTCTGGTGCATGCATGTTACTGTTTCCTCCTTTCTGAGCGCGGGAGATGCTAGCGTTGGTCTCAGTCCCGCTAATAATGATTATAATTACTGCTTCTCCCCTAGCTGAACTGTACAACTCTCCATGCTTCATTTTGGAATTGCCCTGGGCACTGCTGAATGAAACAGCTGTTCTCAAGTGCGAACAAAGCTTCAGGAGCCAAGCCTAGCTTTTAAACAGCAGTTTGATGATTTTTTTTTTTTTTTTTATTTGAGTGGCAGGGATGAATTAAGTAATTCTGGTACCCAACTTCAGTTTCCGTCTTAGTGCTGTCCTACCAGTCGTCAGTTCAACTGTTTGTAACGCCACACAGTTAATTGGTCCACAAAGCAGCTCAGGTTTAGAAGTAACCTAGCAAAAATCCCTGTATGTACACATTTAATCTAGACCAATCCCAACTGCATGACCCCACAATTAGTTGTTCCAATACAACACACAGAATATCAGGAGTAGAAATGAACAGTGACAAACAACAGCCTACAAGGGCTGCTTACGCTGGCACTGCCACCAGAAGAGGTGATGAAACCATGCTTTCCTTCTTAGTGTTATAAAACCAGGATAACTACTGAAGGAAACGCAGTGTGCACGTGTCTTCCAGGAAACCCAGCAGCAAGTCTCTATGACCACAGCGCTGTGTGCAGAATAAGACACTTCTTAACCTTATATACTTCTAAACATTGATATTTAGTTCAGGGAAGGGATTTCCCCTTCAGTCCAGGGGTAGAAACTTTTCCTCTGCCTGTGATACCTGTGATATCTTGTTCAAGGACAGGCTGAGTGTCTCCAGCCAGAAGTGTATAGCGTATAACATAGATGTACCCCTTGGGTCAACACGGGGCTGTGAATGCTGCCAAAATTAAGCCAGTTTGGAGAAGTAGCCAAATTTTGGCTGCTAAATTTGCTCAAGAATTGGTATCATGACAAACTGTTCACAGGCTAGCCGGCTTGGTCTAATTTTAACAGTGAAACAAGAATGATCCAGGGATGCAGCTGTATTTTCCAGCCCCTGTTCTGTACTGAAGAACTTCTGCTCTTTTCTCATAATGGATTCTGTAACAGAGTATCAGCTTAAATTATCTAGAAGCTCTTTTTGATCTTACAATTTATGAATCTGGGAAGCCTTGTCTGTGTGATAGGACGGGATTGTATGAAACTTGTGGCAAAAAGATTAAAACATCACCGAACATAACCTGGGCAACAACCAAAAAAACCCACCCCAAAACACCAACAAAAAACCCAAAGCAAACAAACAAAACCAGATGGAGGGGAGGGTTACCTCGAGCCAGAAATCTGCAGTATCATGCACAAACATCACCAGCGTTCCAAGACGCACGTAGTTACCACACCAAGAGCCACTCATCAACCCAATGGCTGCTAAGTGATGAACGACATGAGCCAGGAAATCCTGCGAAGGAGAGACAAAAAAAGGTAGGTCCAAGCAAGTACAGCCCTTGAGGCTGTTTGTGCAGATGAAGTGACAAGCGAGAGCTGTCACGCAGAGGGATGCCCTGGCAGCCAGGAGAGCATGGATGTGTGCAGGTGTGCCAGGGATGGACTGATGCTGCCCTCATGTGGCTGCACCAGAATCCAGTATCAGGACAGTGCTTTTCCCTATAAACACACTTTTCCCCCTCGTCACGGAAATGGAGGTTCACAGAAACGGAGGTTCAAGCTACAAACGAGCGTGAGCACTTGCCTTCCTTTTGTTGTCAATCCCAAGTGTAAATAAGAGAGACCAGTAAAAACTAATCTCAGCCATGTAGTACCAATACTGGGATGGCAGCAGAGTCTGTAATGAAGAAAACCACAGTTAACTCTGAGAATAGCAAAAAGTGAATGCCAAGTGAAATTACTTCTTTTTTCCTTTCCTCACTTCTTTTGCTCCTCTGCTGAGTCTTGCTTAAAAAATTAAACTAAACTAAACCCTTGTTCTGGGCTTCATTAAGAAGGGTGTTCTGGGAGCCAAATATTTTAACCTTTACTCAGACCAAACTCTCGGTTTCTGCAGCTCCTCCCCCATCTCTGAATTTTAGCATGCTTTTTTTCTATGTTTCTGTCAGAGAACTACATGCAGAGTGCTTCTGCATTTAATTACAAACAACTGCAAATAAATGAGGCCCTCCATTTTGGTGAACAATTAACATTTTTAACATTCATACAACCCGTGACTGAAATATCAGCTATTTATGCTGAAATACTATGCATCTACTTAGGGCTAGATGCTGAGCTTGGATGCTCCCTTGGTTCAATAAGTTTCCCAGGTGGCAGGAAGTAGGTTTGGTTATCAGATCCCATGGATACGAAGCTGGGAAAACTCAGCTGGGAGGCAAGGTTCTCTTTATTCTTGGCCCCTGACTAAGGCAGGAATAAGAAGGCAGCGTGTGATGGGCCACAGATTTATAAAAATAGGAGGGGGCAGCACATAAGAACCTCTGGAAGGTGAGCAAGAGGGCAGTTTGCTTGGAGTCATCTGTTATGGCACTGTTTGTTAGCAAAATATTTAAGGAAGAAACAAGAGCTTCATGACCCTTGGGAAAAAACAGAGTATTGAGCAGAGATCCCCAGAGCAGGGACTCGCATTATGCCAAAGCAAATCACTGCAGAGCACCCTCCACCCACACTACTGAGCAATAGCGCCCAGCAGGCACACAGCACTCGGGCTGCTCGGCACAACCCTCTGCATAACGCTATTCTGCAGTGCCTCAAAGCATCAGCAGGCCTGGTGCAAGCTTAAGGGTTCCGCACTGAAACCGGTAACACAGATAGCACCTACCGTGCGTGATTGGTAACCTGGAGTGGGTGGAAATAAGAGTGGTCTGGCTGGAGGGCTGAGTTGCAGCACAGGCAGATCGTGAAGGAGTCCTGCAACAGTCAGCAGGAGGTACCAAAGAAGGGCAAAAGGCTTTGGTGACACAACTCTCTAGGTGTGCCGGCTGGGAGGGAGAGTTCTGCAGATTACCCCTTCCAATGGGGAAATACCCGGAATGCCTCGAGGCCAACGGCACAGGGCCAAAAAGCTCACCTGAAACGGATAGCCAACCCACGTCTGCCATATGTCGTAAAACCAAGGTTTCTGGGAAGACAGATGATTTGGAGACCGATCAGCTGAGCAACAATAAGTCATCTTAGCTCAACATCTTCAACACTTCACACTTCTCTAAGTGGTGCAGGCTAAGAGCCTATAGTCTTGATAACTGTTCCCCAACAATTTCTAAAAGGAATCTTACATCTCAAATTTATTATATCGGTCCCAGCTTTTTGGCTTCTTTTCAGTACACCTGAAACATTCCAGTTCATCATTTCATCATCCAAAGCAGTGGGTGTGTGTTTTATTACTGCAATTACTCAAGATATGTTGCCACAATGATTAGATTTTGCTGTGTTTACCAGCCACAGACACCACTGGTTCATGATGATAAACAGTGTTTGGGGAGAAGAGCCAGATGAATGTAGACACGCTGGGAACTGTTCTGCCGCTCAGGAGAAGCATTAATGACACCCCAGGCAGTGCTCGCGTAGTTACCAGCGGCGCTCTCTCTGTTATTCCCAACTTCTGACTCAGCAGCAACACCTCAATAAATAGCCATGAAATACACCATTGTTGTGACCCCCAAAAATGCCGCCATAAAAAGTTTATGGCCTCCTTTGAGAAAAACACAGCCATGTAATGCATTTGTAGGTATTAACAAGGCATGTTGTAAAAAGATCTGTGTGACTTCTTAAAACTTTCCTTAAAAATACTGACTACTTATGAATTATCATTGACGTTCAAAAGATAATTTAAAAGTTAAGTAAAACCTCAGTGCATATTGCAGCCTATCATCTAGATTACATACAAAGATCAGAACCCAAATAGCCATTGAAACCAGCGAGTCTTTCAATGGGTTTCAAGAAAATCTAGAAATCAGTCCTTGCTTTGTTAAAAATATAAGAATATTAATCCTTCAAAAAATTAACTTACATCGTACAGAAATATAAATCCAACAATGGAGGATGTAAGATAGAATGAAAATCGCCAGCTGCAAAATTAAAATGAAAAAATAAAAACAAAGCATTATATTTTTTTATAGATATTGTCCTGAGCCAGAATTACTGCAAAACATCGTATATCACAGAATCTTCACATAAACGTGCCCTCACACTCTACATTAAGGGTTGTCACACATTGACTATATCTGAATTATTAATATTTAAATATTGAAGCTTTGACTAATTGCTAAAGTAGGAAGTTATTTTACATTATCTCAATACAGATATCTCAATTGTGATTACAGCAATAATTTTCCAGCCAGGCATGAGCTGAATCACAGGCATGAACGGTCACAGCAAACGTAATAAATTCCCTAAAAATTAATGTTTGATAACACCAACCTTTCCCACTATATGAATCCCTCTAGAATCCGCACACTGGACTAAGAACATCTCACAGCTCCCTAACTCCAGAAGGTGTTTCAGCCACATGGCACATACTTTCCAATCTGTTCAAACACTGTGAACACCATGAGCACCAACAGTGACTCGTTCCAGTTGCTGGGTTAATTTCTTTTGATCTCTTAACAATCTCTGATTGTTGAAAACAGCCATATGAAACTAAGAACTACTGGATTAGTTTGTGTCTTACTACGAAGGCCCAAATTAACCATAAACCTCAATCTTTGACTGGGTTTGCCAGCATGTAGTGCGATCTAAGGTTTTTGTGGCTTAAAGGGATATCCATCAAGGCAGATAAAACTTTCAAGTTTTCACCACCAAACTGGTAATTCAGCAAAGGGAAGAAAGTTCTTGTGTATCATACTGAACCGAAACTATGTTGTTGCTTTTATATGTCAGAGCAGGATGCTGTGATTTGGAGCCAGCAATCAGCGTTGTAATGACTCTGGAGCCTGCGTGGGAGGTATTGTCCCTGGGACTGGGTGTGGCTGGAGACTCAGCCACAGCATTCCCACTCCCACCTCTACAGGTGATGGAAAACCTCTTCCTTTCCACTCTTCTCCTTGACAGGAACAAGCCTAACCTTTCCCAGAGCGGCTCTTCAAGATCAGTAGGAAAACACTGCGGGACTTCACATGGTGAGAAAGGTTGGGATCACAGAGACAGGCACGTGGCCCCAAACCCCGTGAGAACATTTTATAGAACAAGTGGTATCCCAGAGGAGAGCAGCAAAGAGCCTCCAAGAAAACCTAAATTTGCTAAAAAGGAGGAGAGAGCGCCTCAAGAAAAACAGTGTACTAATGGACTGAGAGATATACAAAAACGAGATCGTGGTCTTTGGCAAACATTAATGAAGTGCCATATGAGAGAAGATGGTGAGAACCTGTCTGGTAAAAGCAACCGCTCCTTTCTGAGCCCTACATTACCTAGAGGCCGAAATCCTAGGTGAAAGAATGAGATGTTCAAAGACTGAGCCAGCATTTTACAAGAAAAACAAACAAAAGATGAGGACATAGAATGGTAGAGGCTAGACAGGATAATATGTCTCACGCCTGCGGAAGAAGCCAAGGAAACAATTATAAAATTGCCACTTGATACACTGGTAATACACAATCATTTTACTTTTCAACTTTAAAGCATTTTTCCTCAGGTGATTTGAAAATAATACTTCAGAACATACACTGTGGAGACAGAAAAATTCAAAGGTATGTGGTGGAAATTAGGAGAGCAAATGGAAAGGGAGAGCAGAACCCACAAGTAATACCTGCCTCAGAGTTAACCGACAGATGTTATGAAAAACACCACCATGCCAGGGGACAGACGGTTTACACAGGCGCTGATTCTGCCCTCCTGCCTCCTATTTCGAGCAAGGGAGGTGCGAGTAGTCCAGATGCAAAGCACAGAGCAGCTATGGAGACCGTGCCATTAGTCCCCAGCCCTACAAGGATACATCGAATGCACTTAGCAGTTAACAGTGCTTCAGATGAACTCATCATACACACAAGACTGCAGAGCACTACCTCATTTTGCATTTAGCCAAGCTTCTTCATGAATTTGGTGGGCAAAACCTAAAGTAAAACTCATCCAAATCCACCAAATTTTACCTAAGTGCCTTTTGAGCTCTGAACCTGGCCACCAGAGAGAGCTCCAAACAGTTATGCAGATGCATCTTCTTACTTCACTTCAGGATTTTTTTTCTCCAATTGGGTCAAACAAAAAAGAATTTAGTAAGTGAAGTTAAAGGCTGTTAAGTCTTTTAAGGCAGGGAAAGTTTCATGCAAAGGGGTTTCCAAACCCTGGTGTTGCTTAACTGGGAGCATTAATAGCTTAAGTATGGTTTAGATCTGGCTCATCAGATTTTCCCTGTGATTCAGAAAAACGATCCTGGAGATTGCAGGCTTTCAAAAATTTCATAAGGCTCATAACACCGACTATTAAAGTGGAATAACTCTGTTCCTCATTTGTTGCCTTGAGAATTATATCCAATTAAATTCACTGACAAAGAGCAGAGCAAGGTTCACAAAATTGCACAAGAGAAATCTGTTTGCTTCATTCTCACTCAAGCTGCCAAGCAAGTTTTAATTTCAGTCTTTGGCTGTGTATTACTAGAGACATGCATCCATGTGAGGTAGGTCTTTTATCAATAGCAGGAAATCTTACTGTCACTTGTAAAATAAAGTTAAATGATCCACAAAACAACAGCAGAAATAAACCATAGATGTCTGTTTTCTAGGACAGTTAACTCGGTGAGGCTTCAGAGCAACACATCTATGTGTATCAACTGGATTTATGCCCAGAGGACATAATCAAATTATGATCATATTGATTCACACTGGAAATAATCTTGATAAAGTACTTAGCTTTGAGCTTTTTAGCTGTACTTTTAACCCTCATTCCTTAAGCTAATCTACACTAAAAGAGGTTACATATGATCGTGTGAATTTTTGCCAATGTAATTATGCTAGTCAAAAATTTAAATACACAGGACATTAGGAAAGTGTTTTACCCTGGTACAGTTAATTTCAGTATGCAAAAGGGATGAGCTATGTAAGTAAAGCCATGGCCATTTGGGGATTTGCAATTTGTACGGGATTTGGGACGACACTGGAGTAGTTAAATAGTAAAATGTTTAGGCATACAGAAGTTCTCACTCATTTGTGAAAAATCAGACTCTTGAATGCTTTTCCAGTTTTCAACTATATGCAGGAGGTTCTGAAACCTTTTACATATTCATTATCATCACTCAAAATCGCTTAATGGCGTGCTCTCATCAGCGTATTTGAGCTCCTGTTTTGCACAGCACCTCACGTTCAAGCTGTGACACCTATCACTTAGTTCAAGAACAGGAATCTTGGCATCTAAACTGACTTCTGTACATATAATAGCATCCCAAAATGACAGCATAGGTACATACACAAACAAGAGTGAGTAAGCATTTTTATTCCCCTATGATTACTGGCAGAGAGAAAAATATTTTCATGTTCTCTGTATGTTTTCATTGAGCACTATGTAGCAGGAGCCTACAAGTAAGTCCATTATTACACAATGGAGAAAACTGTAAGTATTTTTGAGTATTTTTTCTGGAGAAACCGTTAACCTAATCTTTTAAAGCCACACCATTTGGAGAAATGCTACTAGATCCTTTCGATTTGTTTGTGTATGCACAAACCAACCCCCTTGTCAGACAGATCCAGCTTTCTGGAAGTTGGTCCCCCTTAAAAGGGGACCTCAATCATTTTTTTAAAAACAGTAAAATCCATAATAATCAAAAGCATTGTCTTTTCTTACAAAGCTTCCTGGAATTTCCGAAGCACTGTTGGGATCTCAAGGTTTCGCCGTCTCCTAAACCACTTTTCCACCAAACGGACTGTACAGTTGCACTTTTTGGCAAGGCCTTGAATCTCTGACTGCAAAAAACAGAATAGCGTTAGCAACGAGGTGCACTCCGATGTCATTTTCATTTATTTTGTAGTTCACAGATCAGCTTCCCACTGTTGTAAGGTCTTAATTTAAAAATATTACTAATATTAACTATCTATGGGGGTTTACTTTGCAGGCTTCCCAGCTTAGTTTTTGAGTCACGCTCACAGAAACCCTAGACTTTCGAGACACTAAATTATATGAATAAAGCAGGCATGAAGTGTACAGATCTACAAACTGTGCTATTATCTTTCTGGTGGCTTCTGGTAGTTTCAAGGACGCAACTTCTACTGTTAAGCAAGAGGTGTGGCTGGAGGGGGAAGTGCCATGTATCAACACATGTGGACACTGTATCTAATAACTTAGCTAATTATAATTAATTATTAGATTATATTTAAATTAGTCTCACAGGCGAGACATGGGCCTGGAATTAAGGTGATGAGAGCTCTGTTCTCAAATCAAATGTCCTTCTGTGGTACAGGGCAAGCCAGTTAATCTTACTGAGCAGAATCCAGACTGCCTTTTGACACCTAAAAATAAATTAGGACTACAGCATTGCCTAGAAATGCATCTAGTCATTCAAGTGCAACAGTCAGGTGTCTCTACTTTATGTGGGCTCCAAAGATGAAGCGGCTCTGCTGCGCAGCCGTGCTAGCACGTGCTAAGCACGAGGCAGTGTGACTTTCGTACTTCTGGGTGCTCAGTGCCCCACATGCAGCAGCCTGTAGGTTTTCTGCCTCTCCTCCATCCTGAAGTGCCGAAGCTGCGGGCTGACCTCCCCCGGGGCTGCTGCAGGAGCAGAGGTAGTGTTCCACTCATCCCTGGAGAAGCTCTTTCCCTGCAAGGCCACTGTGCAAATAGTGGGTGGCGGCAGCGCTGCCTCCACCAAGGTAAGCCCAGTTCAGTTAGTCTCCTACCCTCAGGGAAAGCTCTGATACCTGAGGAAAGCTGCCAGGGAGGGCAGGGGTGCAAACAGCCTCCATGTTCAGCCCATCCTGCTGGCTGGAGAGCTCTCTACTTGCCAGGCAGGAATAATGACTTTGTTTTGGCAGACAGTGGAGCCTAGACACCCTCAGTCACCAGCCAGGTCTCTGTATGCTTTCTCAGGCACGCTGGTCCCCACGCTGGACACCCAAGGGAGGCAGCCTGGATCTTTCCCATGTACTGATGAGTATAAAAAATGCTGTGCCTCCTTTCAGAGATTAATTGTCAAACTGTACTCATGCAGAAGGAAGGTATGAAACAGATCGGGATACTTGCCCTGGCAGAGAAGAGCTTATATGTGAACATGAACACAACTATTCCTCACGATATCAGGCAAAAGACACAGTAATAGAATAGCAGAGCTAAGGATGGGAAGTGCAGTTCCACGTATCAATAATTATCAATATCCCCCATTACTAGAAAGCACATACTTCCTTTCAAAAACAGCACAGGAACACTGCAATTGTTTGCTAACTGTAGTTAGATAAGTGAACTTTCTGACAGTGCATTCACAGCAAAGTATCTGTTTCCCATCAACAATCAAGTTGCCTCATTTTTTGAGATAGTAAACATTGGCTATTATTTTTCTCGTGTTCAATTTTAAAAACAAACAGCAAGATAGAGAGATTGCTTTTCTTTTTCACATAAGCCAGGATTAAGTATGGAGCAATATAACAGATCAAAAGGCTTCCAAGCCAGCGTTCCAATATTATTGCTTGCAATAAATACGATACCACTTTCCAACAACAGATGTCAGCTGATGTTTTCTCCAGACACAATGAGTTAAAGATGTAACACTGATCTTCACTGGAAATATTATTAACAGTCTAGCCTAGAACAGCATGCCAGAAAATTAAACATCTTAAATATATTTTCTGTTTTGGATGCCAGATACCCTTGTCAGCAGAACAGCAACAAAAACCCAAATAAATTAAGTCATCTGTCAATCAGCTGGAACTCATCCCGTGATGTCATTGCTGATAGCTGATTCAAACAGTAAGAGCCGGGATTTTCCAAAACCAAAACTAGTTTATAAGAATGAGAATCCTTACTTGGGATGGATGTTTTGAGCACTCCCGGAAATAACTCTCTAAAACAGGATTAGGCTGTGGCTTCACACGTCTTACATTCTTTATACCTAAGGCTTTTGCTAGAGGTATAGCAACATATCTGAAAAGACATATCGTGAAAAACTTTAAAAATACAACATAGTTACAAGAACTTAGCTATTCTCACGCCAGGCTATGAAGAAAATAAATCTAAAGCAATTTAATCTGCCATAGGATATGATCGTGCACCGTGAGAGAAAGGAATCTCCCTCTAGCTAATCCCAGGAGAGAACCACAGCATATTAGCAGTTATGCAAAAAAGCAGACCCAACGACTCAAGTTTGTGGTCCTGAAATGCTATAAAACTAAAGGAAAGATCCTGATTTTTGCATCCTTGTGTTTTTCAGGTGCATACTGGAGTTAAGCAGCAGTTAAGGGAGAGCAAAACAAAGACACATGTTCTCTCCATGTGAGCTGCTACTGGGATACTTCTTCCTAGTGGCAGAGAGTCACTTAGCACATTCTACCACTGCTCAAGACACTGGATTCTGCTTGCGGCCTCTAGCTTGTGGCACATAGTAACTCCCCCAGAGACCAAAGGCTTCTCTTTCTCTTCCTTTTCCATTTTCCAATACAAATTGCTGCAGAGCATGCCAAATGCTTCACTCTTCTACTTGGACAGGCTTTCCTGAAAAAGTCCCCCCTCACTCCTGCTGATATCAGCAACCGATTCCCTATTACTCATAGCAGCAGTCAGTTTTCCCCATTCACGGGCAGATTCACTGCAGGCCAGATGTGTGGGCTAATTATTCACACGAGCGATTTCCAATAGCAGCGCAGTGAGACACAGTTGGGCAAGCGTTTACTCAGGAGACACTGCGAATGGTTATAAACATATGACCCAAATTACTTTTGATGTCTAATATGAATGATCTTATCTGGTTCTGTTTCAAGTCCGTCCAACTTGTGACATTCCAAATTTCCTCATTCTATCCTGAAATAATTATAAAAACCTACTAATCACATTCTTTAGAGCAAAAAAAAGAAAGTCAAGTAAAATGCACAAATAAATAAGTCAAAGCACTGCAAATCTTAACATATTTGTGGCTTTCTTCTGTGGAGCCAACCTCTGCCTGTCCCACAAGATTCCAGCTGCAGAAACAATCTCTTTTTTTTTTCTTTCACTTTGGCACTGAAAAAAGAATCAGCATTACTAGATCTGCATGAAACGCTCACATCAAACTTTGAGATCCCTGCAGTCTGCCTAGTTTTGCTACAGCTGGACACTTGGGATCTATCAGCCTCACACAAGTGTTCTGGTGGAGGATCAAACGAAAAGAGAGGTTTGGGGGACAAATACCTCTCTACTCATCCACCAAAGGAGAAAAAACAAAAGGAAACCCAAATGGGTTTGTATTAATTGTATCTCTAGTGAAAGGAGATAATCAGAATTACTCAAATGCTGTTCTAGAAACGTTAGAAATATTTTCCATCTGGATTGGACCACAGCCGCACGTTCCTAATAGTGAAAATATTTCCCAATTTTTCACCTGCCATATTATCTGTACTAGATCTTTCTAGCAAAGATCTAGACCAACTAATCCTCCTTTATAAAAACATAAGAACATTGAACTAACAATATTTTATTTTTCAAAATTTTTTAGCATTAATGAGGATCCACGTTAGCATAAAGTTGCGTTTATGTTTCTTACCTTTCACTGAAGAATCGGATAATCAGCAATACAAAAGCATATGGTATTGTGGCATATAATTGATGTGGTTTTGGAAAGACAAGTCCATCACGGTCTACAAAATGTGCCCATGTGCAATTGATAGGCATCCAGATATTCTCCCACCAGAACCAGCTGTTGAGTGTCTTTAATATGTGCGCCATGCTAAGCAAATAGAGAGATAATTGAAAATTATTCCTGACATATTAAAAAAGATGCAGGAAATAAAGCATATTGAACCTTGTTGCGTAGAACAGTGATTCCCAGCTGGCAGGACATTTCCTAAAGATAAGGTACAAGCAAATAGCAGGTGATACTCAGGTCCCACAAGAACGAGCTGCCCTGGCCTGCATGGGTTGCACTGCTAATGCAGGTCCAACAGAGGTACTCTACAGAGAACCTGCAGGACACGTAAAGACGCTCAGGTGCCCCCAGACTAAATCAACAGCAAACAGACCTACCCAGAGAAGTCAGTCTTCTCAGGGCAGGGGCGGGTGGGAAATAATAGTTACAGGCAGTTGAAAACCCCTTGGTTTAGAGCATGCAGGTGGAATCATGATCCAGCAGAAGATAAATCAATAGAGCTAAATTTTGAGCTGGTATAAACCAATGCAGGGCTTTTGAAATCTGCAGGGGCAGGGGGATAACCTGCTGTCTCATTTCAGTCATTCACATTTGATTGCTTATTACCTGGTCAAATCTTTTGCAATAATCGTTTATAATCTAGCAGAACAATATACAAAAGGTACTAAAGAGAACTGATCTTCCCCAGGGTGCCTTTCTAAATCAAATATGAGTGGTTGGAAGGGTGGCAAAGAAATGAGAAAGTCCAGGGTGTGACTCAGTCCCATAATAGTGAAGACATTTCACTGCCGAGTTACTGCAGCTTAATATGCTAACGGCAATATACACCTTGATCCTGATTTTGCAAACACCACTGCGCAGCAAGCTTTTCGGGGGATTTGCAGGAAATACTATGATTTAACTGTGACCAAATCCTAGATCAGGACAAAATGTCTAAAATCAGTTCTTGAAGGAAAAAGTAATTTCACTTAAACCAAAACATTTCATTCTTGTAAAAGTCTCATTTTTAACCTTTGCATTCTACATTATATATTTAGAAGTTTCTGTTATCCCTCACTTAGCTGTAAGGACTTTACAGTACAAATATGTTATATGTCCTATAAAAATATTATAAAATTCAATAAAAATAGAAGTTACCATAATGTTTTCCATAAGGTTGAAATAAGTAATTTTTCTATAATTTCTAGGAGTAATAAATTTAAATAACTTTTTCCATACTAAAATTTCCTGTAAACCAGAAAAAAACAAAACAAAACAAAAACTCCAAAAACCCATGAGGAAATAACCAGTTTCACTGAACCATAGTTTCAATAAAGAAACAGTTGAGCTGGGAGAATTTCAACCAAGTCTCCTCACAGCGTTAGACGTCCCATCGGAAGATCTCACAGCGACGTATTTGTATAGGATCAAGCGATAAGATCAAATCACGCTGAGGACAGACAGTAGTTCAGGCCCTTTCACGTTCCTCCATATTTGAGCAGGGGCCACACAACTTTCGTTTTGCCTGCAGCCACACGTAACTTCCACCCGTGCTGGACCAGGACACCCAGCTTAGTGCACTCGAACCGGCTTCCCAGATTCGGACATGGCTGGCTCTGAAGCCCACTTTAATCAATAGCTAACGAACAATCGCCACGATCCACAATGGTCTGTTTCCACTAAGCCAAAGCTTTGCAGCAGGTTTGTGAAACAGTGACTCGTACCCATCAAACAGAGCCGAGTTAACAGACACTGTGGTTCAATTTACTGGCCAAGCACAGTAGTCAGTATTAAAATATTAATAACCCAGCCATTTAATCTTTTTAAATGCCAAAAGGGGACAGTAAAAACCTACTGAATGAATTGTGTGTGTATAAGCAAAAATAAAGGAGCGAGAAATCACAATTGTTCCCGCACTAAGACTTTATATGCCAAGTTTCAGCCTAGAGCAGTTTTTTACTGCTGAATTATAAACTCCTGGAAGTAGAGATTTATAATGGGGCCGCTAACAGACCCTTAACTACAGCTAGCAGGCGCCATGATAATGAAGCAGGGCTTTGAAACACGACGTTTTAGGTCAGAAAAACAGCTTGCAGACAAACTGCCCTAGAATACCAGGGGAGAAACTCATTACACCGTTCTGTTTCCTAATGTATGTATTTTTAAACGAGACCGTGCATTGCAAACTACCAAACCGTAACTGCAATAAAAACAGGCTAGTCTATTATACCGCAGTGGAAAGAGCACTAACAGTCGGACTATGGCGGGATGGGTTGTGACTAAATGCGCATCCAGAACACTTAAACCCTAGAAAAACCCAGTAGTGCGTATTTTCATATTGGATTCTTGGGATGTCACTAATTCATGTTTTCCTTCCACACATGAATGCCTTATCATGGGATTACCTTTTAAAGTCTTAAGCTAATTGATACACCTCTATTAAACTAAGCTCATAAGCATATGCTTAATCTTAAAATTTAAGGGAATTCTGGGATTTGGGGTCTGATCCAGAGTCCATAGATTTCGATAGAAAAGCCTTCCTCATAGAAAGGTGTGTTCTCCGAAACGCCTTCTTGTTTAATCCCCCTGTGTTTCCACCAAGTCTTGCCAGGCACACGCAGGATTCAACTATCCCCGATGAAAGTTGTCCAAGTAATTCTTAGAAAACTCTTGATGAGATTCCACATTGGTCTGCAGCCTATTCTTATCTTTCATTACCTTTAAACCGGATGTTCACCTACATTCAACCTGTGTCTTCACTGCAGCAGATCAGGTGTTCCCTGGGCAATCTTGGAGATTTCCATCTTCCTAATAGCAGCTGTTTAAGTAGTTGGGCTGTTTTCCTGTCTCCCTTCAGCTTCAGTTCTTATCATGAGGTTCCTGGAGCACCGGGAAGGCGAGGAACTTCTTCCAAACACGCCTTGGCAGCAGTGACCTGAGCATTTTACAGTCTCTCTTTCTGCCCTTTTTGCTCTTAAGTGGCTGACAGCTGTAGCTGTGTGATTAAGTAGTTTTATCCTTCCTCAAATTATGGAGATTCCGAAACATACAGGAACTCCATCAATACTACTTTGTTGCATACATCATATACAAGCAAGGTTCTCTTCTCCTGTACTACAAACAAGCTGTGGCCCTTTCACCTCCCTGAGAAACCCACACATACTTTGTGTATTTTTCTGTATGAAAAGGAAGCCGATACCTGACAGAAGTCTCCATCTCAGGAAGCACCACTCAAGGCAAACTAACTGGATAACTCAGCGCTAGCTTTCTCCACAAGTACATACTTGCTACTCCCTGGAATTAAAATTAGTATTAGAACTCAATTACACTTTCAAAGATTAACCCATCTACTACCCCATCCCCTCTGCAGAAAGGTTCTTTCAATGCTCCCACAGCATCGCCAATAAAAATAATCCAGCTCTATTGTTTACTCACCACTTCTACAGCAACTTCTGTCCCAAATGCTAATCCTCATTATCAGCTTTCTCCACATTATGACTTGACCACTTCATTCTGAATTATTTACTTTGAATCCTTTTGACCCTAAACAATGGCTGTGTAAATCGTGAAAGAAGAGGCCAGAGGGTGGAGAAAAGGGGACAGATAGAAAGCACACCAGCCATTTGTCTCTAGCAAGCTTTGTCTGTTAGAAAAAGCAGCTGCCATTTGCTAATCTCTCCTCCTTCTGATTGCCGGCTGCCTGGGACAATTCTGCCAGACTTCTCAGAATCCTTAATCCCGCATCTGTGTCAATTCACCAGGCAGAGACCGAACGGCCAGAGAGACCAAACTCTGCTTTCAGACCATATCAGGTTAAAGGCACATTGCCAGTGCCACAGCAGAGAACATTTTCCCATTATTATTTGCATGCTACTTTTTCTGGAAAAAAAGGTTTTGTCTCCACAAAGGCTATTGTTCTGGCATATTACATGTAGACCAACCTCAAGCACTTGCATATATTTTAAACGATGTTGTCTATACTGTTTGTTTTGGTTTTAACCAAAAGATTTTTGGCAGCCTGTTAAATCCTAACAGGTTAGGAGGGCCAGTAACCCTTTGGCCATGCAATCTTACACTGAGAACACCTCTTCCAAGTGTCCATAGCGCAAGCGGAAAAGGGAAGGCATCCACCACAGGTCCTCTTGTGGAAGGGACTAACAAATAGGTAGAAGTCTTTCAGCTGTCCCTTCTGCCACCCAGGGGCTATGAGCAGCCGATGGTGAGGTAGACAGGCATTTCCTCATATAGTGCCTGAAATCTGGGTGGGAAACGGGAGAACCAGTTTATTATCACTTGGGTGAGCAAAGTGTGTTTTGCAACAGGCTCGTTTTATGCTGCCGAGAAACTTTCGCCTCCGAGAAGCGCTATGACTGCAGTCCTTGGGACCCAGGTTTGTTTCCCTAGCATATCAGCGTAAAACTAGAGCACGCTTAGTTTTGTCAGGCGCTTATTACTACATAAAGGCATGTGTTCCAGTGTAACCACAAGTGGTGGCAGCCAGTTCCAGTGCTGGGATCAGGCTGTAGATTTCAAAGGCAGCTGATCTTACTAGTTTGCTTAAACTGTCACAGGTTGTTATCCTTCCCACACACTGCTTCCAAAGAATGGGCAGCAGATGCAAAGGCCCAGCTTGTCCTGATTCGGGACCAGCTCTAACAAGAAACTTGAAATCCAGCCCAGCCTGAACCTCCTATTGCTAAGAGTGCTGAGCTCGGAGCTTTTTTTTTTCTTAGTGCTCATAACAGCACCAAGCAAGCAGCAAAATGTGTCGCGTGAGAAATGGCAACAGCCGAGTGACCCATATTCTGCCCAACCTAGGGTGGAAAAAAAGCGCTGCTTCTTCCCAGATTCCTATCCATACCCCAGGAGCACCAATACTATTTTCATTGACAAGACTGGAATCGCTGCCCTTGCTCTAAAATTCAGTCTAACAACAAAATAAAGGTATTTTAGAAAAATGGGAGTTTCCCTTGCATCCTGGAAGCTAAATATTCCAAATAAAGAAATCTAATCACCTCCTTGCTACAGAAGGATCTCCTCTGCAGGCTAATCTAGTTTTAAATGGGCTAGGGCAAAACAAGAAAATCAGGAATGATTACTTCAGGAGCTACATCCTTTATAATTAAAGGAAAGCCTACACAGTTGGGAAGTACCAATGTGAAGTTTCTTTCAAAGCTCTGTTCCTTGGATCCTTGACATATTCAGTTAAAAAAAAAAAAAAAATCTGATGTTTTTAATGCCAATGAACAAAAAAGGGCAAATTTTGGTTTGAGAAAAGCTACACGGCTACATTTTGAAAAACAAATTCAGGAGCTGCTTTGAAGTGGAATTTCTGGCTGCTGCAGACTGGGGAACGAATAAAAAGAAACAGAGCCAAAGCTTTGATTGTGTTCTCTGAGCAAAAGCTCTTGCTTGCAAAAACTGAATTTCCAAAACCAGGATGAAGAGAAGGCAATATCCAGGTTTGAAGGATGTGTTGGGAGGATTTCTTATCCTTATTTACTGGATAAATTAGAAAACCTAAAATTCACTAACAAAAACATGCAAGTGAAAGAAACCTTAATTTCTCTAAGCATCTTATTAGACTATCTACTCAGCATGACCCTGGAGGTGTAACAGGGAAAGAATGAAATCAGCAAAAAGCAAGAATAACATAATTCTCCTATTTCTCTCATCATTTGGTTGAACTGGTAAAGCTGGTGCAATGACTGTTGGGAAAAATCAAGTCTCCCAGATATCAAAAGAGATAGCAAAGCTGTTCCAGGCTGTTAATCATCAACATTAAACCAAAGTGGTTTAAAAGCGTAAATAAAGATCAGATCCACCATATCACGGGTGGTTTTGGTTTTGCTTAAGACTAAACAATACATGTGACAGTTAACACATGTTTCAGCAGCAGATTTGCGTCCTGCTAAAAATAGATCGTACACTGTTTAAAGAATCCCACCTGCGATCGTCGTCATGAAACAGGTGAAAAAACAGGGGACCTGCATTTTGTTTCTAACAGTTGTGCAACCTTTTTCCATACTGGGGAAGAACTACAGCAGAAGCACTACTTAAAAGATACCTTTAAAAAAAAAATCCCAATAGCACAGAAAAGCGAGTTGTAATAAAAATCAAAACCCCCATAAGTACAAACAATCACTCGTTAATAGTTTAGCATTCATGCAAGCATCGACAGTTGATATTGTGCCATACAGCCTTGGAAATGTACAACAGCTGCTTTATACATCTTCTGGACATACTTGCAAGTTTGAGAAATCACAGGATGTGATGCCAGATTAGCTTTTCCACTGATAATTTTTTTTAGCATGAAAAAAATTATTAGTCCCTAAGGCGGTAAGAGCAACCCTGACCTCCACTGTTTTTTTTCCCCCACACAAACACACTCATTCAGGCATCAGTTGTTAGTTGTAGGTATCTGCCAGCTGGAGCCGTTGCTTACTCCTGCTTCTTGGCACTATCTTTTGCATTTGATGGAACAGTGTTTTGCACCTAATTGGCATAAAGGATTTGAACTATTGTTTGTGGAGGAAAGAACTGAATGAAAGATATTGGGTTGACCCTACCATCTCTTTGCATCTTGTCTTTTCTCATCTTGTTCATCCAAATGTGAAAACACGATTCCAGTTAAATTCCACACAACCTGAGCCACAGCAAGACTATCTTACCAACCAAGCATGATTATCTTATACAACCAGTAGCAGCACAGAATAAAAGAGCTGTCAGACTTAGAGGTTCTTATTATGAAACACTGAAATACTCCATGCACACAAAACATCTGAATTAAGATTGCCATGAGATCTTCCACTTGAAATTTATTCCCTATCTTGTACAAATCTCAACTGTAAACACTTTAACTGCCTAGTTATAGGGCAGTTAGAGTATTTTACTTCTTTTACTATTCTATCACATTACCTTGTAACTTAGTTACTACATCATGTCAGGCACTTTGAATAAATCTCAGTTAAGGTGGCAAGTGAGTTGAGTTTTATTATATTTTTCCCCTGTTCTGAGGGAAAGAGAACCAGAACTGTTTGAAAGAATTAATTTTCTGGGGGAAAGCTACCATGCTCTCTCTACTTAAAGGTAAATAATTTTTGACCAGCTAAAATGGTTTTACCCAATTGCAGGCAGCTGAGAAAAGTGAAATACAGTTCTCACACTGTACAGGTACAGTGCAAACTATGTCTGCTTTTAAGTTTTAAAAATCCATAACATTGATAGTGTTGGATAAAGAGCTACGAAATAAATATCTGCAATAATTTTGAGGTAAAAAAAAATAATATTAGTTCTTCAGGGAAAAAAGTGCCCTATCCAAACTACAGGTTCTTAACAGATGCTTAATTCATAAAAACTTCGAACAAACCTGGAGGGAGACCATCAGCTGCTTCAAGAAGTTGTTAGTAACACTTGTCACAATGTAAGGAAAAATCTTTTTAAGTATAACAGTTTTCTTCAAATTATTACTATTGGTGAAAGATACAAAAGTGATTATTTTTTGTAGCTTACCAAAACTTTATTTGAAATAAAAATCTGAAGTCTAATTTAAAATGTTAAGTTATGTACAGGAGATTTTACCAGAGTTGTGAGCCTTCTTGGTCACTCATTTAAGGTAAGGGTTAAGGGCAGAGAAGAATAGAGCAGCACATGGGTACACAGTGGCCAGGATAAGCACATTAAGAAGTACAATAGTACCACAAAACATGTGAAGACAGCAGACTAGTAAAAGGAACCAAAGAGAACCTGAGGGTGCAGAGGCAAAGGTTGTTGGCTTCTCCACCTGCACGGTGGATGACTCAAGCTTTTAAATTAGCCCTTGGGAGGTAGGGAAAGGGACAGGGCTGGTGCACTCACACTTTGGAAAACTGTCCTATTTGCAGCTTCCTGAAACGGGGTCTTCAGCTATCATCTACATGTAGGGGCTCAAACTTGTACACTGAAGTTAGTGATCTCTACACCACCCGGAACCAGCAGTTAAACCAAGTCCATTGGGCTCCACTGTTCTCAGTTCTCCTCCTGTTGGTTATCCCCTCCTTTGCAGTTTAACCTGCCCAGACATTCTCCACCCACAAAGCCAACTAAAGGAGGAGCCAGAACGTAACTGGTATTGCGTTATTTCAGCCACTGTTTGGCATCCTTTTCATGTCCTAACAAATGCAAGAGAGATCTTCACCTAAAGGTGTACCAGCGTAGCCTCTTCATCAACAGTGGCACCCCCGCCAGGAAGGTAGCTAAAAGTAGGTATACATTACAAGAAGGAAGAGCAAAAAATGAATGGGGTTCCTCCATCTGAATGTTATAACATTACTATAAAAGAACCCTTTCTGGCAGCTTGTTTAAATGTGTTATTTATAGCACTAGCTTCTTCAGATCTTCAACAGGTAAGTCTTATAAAAGCCTCTGTTAAACTGAATTTCTTACCGAACGTTTTTTTCTTAGCATTTTATAGAACAAAATTAGAACTAGCTTTTTCAAGCAACTTAAATCCAAGGTTTTTTAATGCAATCATTTACATCCTTAGCTAAAATTATTTTTCCCGTTAATAAATTTTCCTCCCTTCCAGTTCAGAAAGAAGTGTTCTTCTAAGTACTTAATAGAATAACGATACAAGAAGCAGAAAAGCAAAACTACTACTGTAACCTGTACTACTTTAAAATAAAAAGCAGTTCTCATAGGTCGGAATGCTTAGTAGCAACATATAAAATCTCATTAACACCTATTCCACTCTTTATCCAAAGACTATCTTAAGCCTTACTCTAACTTTCCCTTATCAAGCAATGTTAGAGACTAGCACATGCTAACGATTCAGACCATAATCTGATGTAGGGAAGCAGGAAAACAAAATAAAAACACCCCACAAACACCAGAACAGAAAAAAACAAAAAAAAAAAAAAAGAAAAGGAAAGAAAAAGCAATTCCTACCTTTACGATGTTGCAGTCAAAGAGAACATAAGCACATTAGCAGGGAAGAGGCATTACGCTGACGACTTTGACAAAGGTAAACACGCCCAATCTACAGAACCCTTTCAAATTCTTCAGAGACCCACCCAGCAAAGCTGCGCTTCAAGATTTCTGACTGAAGGCAATCCTGATGTCATACGTATGCACTTGGTGAAACTCAGGAGTAGTAATGCCAAGTGCCTTCCCCTGTGCTTGTTTCAACATAGTAGATGAAGAAATGTTTGAAGTCACATGGTATTTTGTTGCATGAGGAGAGTTCGTCTCAAGGTATATTGCTCTACACATGCATGGGAGGATGCCGCGCCTGCTGATTGTGCAGAAAAGGAAACCCCAAACGCATCACTTCTCAGGGATGTTTTTAGATGCACTATTAAATGAAGTATGGGTTTTCACATAAAGTTAGAGAAAGGTTTCTCCTCCTATTGACCTGTCTCAGGATTCCAGCTTCAATCAACTAAGTGTTTTACAGAGAGTTCCAGTTCCTCAGAAGATATAAAGTAGAATTTTTGACATTCCTAAAGCAGATGGAAACATACAAGAGTATGTTTGGTTAGAGATACCATACAAACATGGAAATTTTACTTAACCCTACGTGATTTTTTTTTTTTTAATTCCATGACTAAGGAATAAGGCTGAAAGTCACTCCATACCAGCTCCACCTAGTTTCAAATAATAAGTAACAGCATTCAGAGGTGTTGGCATTACTTAGGATTCTGGTGGGCAGGACACCTTAATGTTGTTCAAAAGGAAGGAGAGACCCTCGCTGACAAGCCAGGAGCAGAGAGCAACCCATGAAACAGGAACAGACACGTAAAAGTCGAACCGAAGCTTCACCTCACCTAGCATACTGGCTCTGAAGGAAGCTAATAGCAGATGACTACAGAAGAGCGCAAGAACAGAATAAACACAAAATAGCAACTGATGAACTGACGATACCCAGTCTTCAGTAGTCTGGGGCTCACAGGCTTCCTAAACCACAGATGGTGTCTATGTAAATAACACTGGAGAGGTTCCCCCCCACCCCAGCCTTAATTTCCACAACTCCTTTTGAGTATATTGGAACTTTCATCATAATCCATAAGACTGCAATAAAAGAAGACGTGACCCAGACAATAACTGGATCCTGTTCCTTTATTTCCCTCCAGAAACAAGTTTGGTTTTTTTTTCTTCATAGATCTGGTTTTGGGTGGGTGGTTTTGGGGTTGGGGTTTTGGGTTTTTTTTTTTTTTTTTGAGGTATTATATTCTGCAGTTATTGCAACTCTTCAGTCCTTCCATAAAACTGGGAGCGGTATTCAACAAACTAATGCACCAGAGAAATATTCAACATGAAGGATTATTTCAGAAAGGTAGTATTATGGCTTTTCTGTTGCTTTAAATGCTCTCCATGCTTTCCCACATCTGAACCACTAGTGTGAACCAAGTAGAACATTTAGGAACTCTTTGCCAATCAGGAAAGCCTAGAGCAAGCCGATTCATTTGTCACTTTGCTAATACTGTGTCAGTAATGGTAATCAGCAGAAACACCTCTTTCTTATGCCTTAATCCATGATTTCTTCACTGTTACACTAAATCGCAAAAAACATGTTTGACTGGAGCAAATGTGGGGCTGCTACAAACAATAAAATGGGAAAAAGTGTTTTTACATTCTTTTTGAGGAGCATTTATTAGGTAGCACTCACCACCTACATAGGACTTTATTACAAGATTAAAGATATTACATGGTAAATAACAAGCTAACCATACCCTCTTGATTAAAGCTACCCACTGACCTTTCAATTATCGCTGCACTTTCATACTACTTATCTTTCAGGTATCCTAAATCTGAACGCTGCAAAAAAGAAAACCAAACAAAAACCCCACCTTAGTTTGTATGTCTCACTGAGAGAAGAAAAAAGATTAAAAAAAAAATAAAATCTAAGTGTCACTACTCTGTACTTACAGCGTAACACCTACTCAATCATAAAACAATTAAATATAACTAGATAATATAGGCATGTATTTGACCCAAATAATTATTTCACATATCACTAGAAAGTATGTATAAAAGTTTTCAGTGAAAGAAGTATTAGAACAAAACAAGAAAATTTCACAAAATCCCTTTCTTTCTGTTTTCCAGCCAGTTAAATACGTGTATTAAATTACAGTGAATCCACACATTTTTAACGTATTGTTTCCGAACTTGGTTCCTGTGAATTTTAACAAGAATTAGAAAACTCATTACTTTGAGTATCTGGGCCTTAATAACAAGAAGGAAGACGACAATTGGATAAAAAGGGAATGTCCATAGTAATACTGGAAGGATAAAGACAGCAGAGAGAAGTGAAGGAACACTAACACACTTGACTGCTGACCCAAGCTGCCATCACTTCACTAAAATGCAGAACAGGATCATTAATGGGCTTCAAATCTGCCTTAGGAAAAAGGCTCCAGGAAAAGACGTTGGCACTACCTGGGGACTGATTTCTAACGAATTTCCCTTCACGCTTAACAACTGAGGGATATAAATACCACAATTATGCTATCTCTTTCAAGTCGTTACAAACTCTTGGCTGTATTTCATTTAAATACTGATCATACAGTGTATCGATAAGCCTCCAGGACAGCAATTAAGAATGCTCTCATATCCAGAGGCTGGGTGTGATTTAGTGAAGAATTCATCTCAGCCAGCATTCTTCATGCAAAATCCTAGTCTGTTTTGTCTTTAAATTATCATTGGTGAGCAAATTTTTTTCTTTCCTCTTGATTTAGCATTACCTTGTCCATACTTGTGAAATTCACCTTTCGAATAACCAGAAACACTACAGCAATTCAAATACAACTGCATATCTATATGTTCTAATACATTTGCCAAAGTAAATTTAGCAAAAAAAGTTTGGTTGCTTACATTTATGGTAAGCAGTGTGTTAAAACTTGCGTGCTACTCTCAAAATCTTAGCAAGAACAGCTGTATCTAAGGTTTGACTTCTATAGCTGACCCTTTCCACTCCAAATACAGCACTGCTAATTCACTCAAATACTCCCATGTGCTTTACTATCTTGAGATGCAGAAGACGTACTTAACGATTAGTGCAACTAATTCCTTCAGAGAGTTTTTTTAATTCATTTCCAACAGTCCAAATAATATAGGATTAAAAAAAAGATGCCTTCTTGATCCTCGGAGCTGGAAGCACTGGTTTAGCAACCGTGTAAAAGTGAACCTCAACAACCTGTAACACTTGCACACAAAGACAATGCTGCAAGTGTGATTACATTACTAGAAGACTCTAGGAGCATCAATATTTATCCATCCACAGAGAACACAAGTGCAAAATTTGAGCAATTGCTTGGTGAACGCGAAAAGGGAATCCCGTTGAAGCTTCACAGCCAGCAATTCCCCCCTCCACATAAGCTCTGATTGAAAATAAGACACTGGCCTCATACTAGTCAATACTTTTAGCTTAGGTGAAGAAACATTGTTTTAGAGGGACCAATATTCTGTTGAAGATAACCAAGTACTAGATTCTTCTCTGAAGAGGTAAATAATTAAAAAAAAAAAAAATTGGTTGAGTTTTATATTTGCTGCATAACAGGTCTTTGCCTAATTCTCACAGCAGCTCTAGTGACTTCAGCAGTAAGAGAACACCATTTCAGACATGATTTTCTTGAAGAATATAAATACTACTAAGGAAGGCAAGTACTGGAAGTAAATTTCCAGAGAGCATTAATTTCTGTTTCAGTTAAATCCCTACATGAAATAGCTATAAGAAGTCTGTTGTAACAAAGTTACTCTAAGAACAAACTTTGGCAAACTCCAAAAAGATTACATTTGAAGGTAAAGCTAGCAAGCAAAGGATAAACATTGTGAATGTAGAAACAAGCACACAGCATTTTGTCATTTGACAGCAAATCTTTTTACTTAATCAGTACATGCTGTTTTGCAGAATAGGCTTCAAAATCTTATCCATTGTTTTCCATGTAGCTATTACTTCCTTCAAAGTAGCTATGGACGTTTGGAAGCTCTTTGAGGGTCCACGGAAAATCTTTCAGGTTTCAGATCACTAGCACCACGATGAGATGGGGCAGATTCTTAAGACAACTACAATTAGCAGCTAGAACTCCTGACAGTTTCAGGATATGTCCATACAAACCTTCCCTACAACCTTTTAAAGGAAGCCAACATTACAGCAGTGCAATTACTTTTGAGGTTGTGTGCGCTACTTTTTTTTTTTTTTTTTTTAACATTTCACAATTTTTTTTTCAAATCTTCCCCCTGAAGGACACTGCTGACTGTCAAAACTCATTTTGCGGCACAGGTGAGTAGGAATGAGAAGTAACTAACAATATTGTAATTCTCCATGCAAGGTTTTTACCACAAAATACATTGTTGTATTCCTTCCTTGCTTGCTGTATGTAAACCAGCAGCAAGCCAGCTTCTCTATTAAAGAGTATCTCTGACAGTTTGCACAACATTTAAGACAATGACTTGGAAAAACTTAAATCCCTGAGATGTTACTCAACCAACTCCAGGTCCACGCCTGCTGTTGAGCTAGTGATAGTAAAAGACTGCCTGTCATCCATTTTGACAAGCACAATTAGCTTCTAACAAGATTTCACAGTAAACCAAGTAGCCTAAAAGAGTTGTACAAAATACAACAAGAATTTAAAAATTCATTTGGACAGCTTTTTAAGGGAAAAGACACAGAAGTAAAATTCTAACAACCACAGTATATTCACTCCTACTGACACTGAAAGGCTGTGATAAATACTTGATACTCACTTCAAACCCCATCCCACATTGACTTTGGAAGAAGTACAAACAGTGCTTATCCTGCAGTGATAAACCCAGGAACAACCAAGGCTCCTTATTCCCAGCTTTGCAAGAGCATCATAAGTATAAAAATTCTCAAGGTTGGTTTTATGCTTGTATTACAGGATTAAAACTCGTATTACAAGTCTTAAAACTAGAATGGAGAACAGTCATAAAAATATTGGAGGAAATCCAGTCTGAAGAACCACAAGCATGGAACCACCTGGATTCAGCTGTAATTGCAAATCAAGCTCTACAAATATTCCAGTTTAAGAATATTCTTTTTAAAAAGCACATCCTGTAAGCAAATTCTAGTGCTAACTGCTTAAAGCATAATTTATTCTATTGATGTTAAAGACAAACTCCTCAGAACAACTGCACAGACATAAATGGACACTGTGGACATTTCAGGATAAGTCCTCAGATAGAAAACTGTCTCCAGACAGGTCACCTGATTTATTCTGTCTTGTTTTGAAATAATACAAGAAAAGTTGTTAGATCTCAATACCCACAGGTGAGGCATATCAGCCTCCTAGTAATAGTATAGCTGACCTACTTCCGAAGTTCTGATTTAACATTGATAATAGGTTCTGCAGCCAAGTTAATTTACTATAGCAAATGAAATAACAGCTCTATGTAAGAGGTTTAGAGAGTACAAACTCAAGACCAAAAAAAAAACCCTAACCACCCCACCTTATATACCCACCAATGGATTAAAATACAAATGATTTTGCAAAGTGTTTTCTTTGTGCTAGACTTTTGGAATATAGCCATAGTACTCCTAGCTGCGTTCACTGCTCATGCTCATTTTGTGTGCAATAAAAAAAAAACGTTGACTCACATCAGTTTTACTCCGTCTCAGGTTCTACAGTTCATAAATGGTAAAATACAAACACATTAAGGTTGCCAGATACAAACCACATTTACCCATTTTTACCACTAAAGCACTCTGAGAATTAAAACAATGGCTTTCTGAGAAGTGAAACATGTGGGAATGATCGCTACTAATAACCAACTGGGCACACAATCAACTTCATGCCTGTAAGAATTAAACACAGTTGGATTGCAATTGGATTTGCTATATTAAAAAATTGAAAGCTCCTACATTTCTTGCTAAATTCTACACACTGTTCTGAGATGTCTAAACTTTTACTTGAAAAAAGTTTTTATAGTGTAGTAATCACTAACAAACAAAATGACTAGCACTTAACAAAACCAAAATAAGTCTCCCCATTCTACCTTTCCCACCCTGCTTATCTTATCAGTGCTTGATAAATACTGTTGTAATTTAGATACTCCCAGCGGCAAAGCATAGATCAAGAAATGCTGAACACTACTATGTTCAGTGAAAACAATGAAGTTACTCAATTAAAATAAACTAGTCAGCAAAGGCTAGATTAGAAAAGGAGTGAGGATAGTAAAAAGGATTTCACTGAAATTAAGTACCTACCTATGTTTAAAATTGTGATCTTGAGAAACTCTTGCTCAACTGCCTCGCCACAGGCACTTCCCTTGTTTGAACTGATAGGTTCCCAAGTTGTCTAGAGTTGCATCTTTGAACAAACCCAGAGGCATTTTAGTCCTGACAGAAATGAGCACCTCAGCATCTAAGGCATAACCAAGTTCAAACAGTAGAGAGAAACCAGGCATTCTTCCACCCTGGACAACTCAGAGGTCAAGTTTTAACTATAGTAGCTATAAGCATGAATGGAAAAGTTTCCATTCACTGACATTCTCACCCACTTCTAGGCACAAAAGTTACCTCAGGAAGAAACCAAAGCCTAACGAATGCACAGAATATTCAGATCTCCTACATGCCAGTGAAGGGGATCACTCTTTTGTATATAACTGCCCAGTGGTCACAGCTGCCATCCTGAAAGACTAAGACTGAGGTTCAAACCTGCCACTGAGAATTCATACCATTCAAGTGTCTCAAGAGCACTGTGATTTCCAGCTAAAATATCCCATCAGCTTCACCTAGTTTTCTTCCCCTCCCAGTACCATTGATTCACCAGCTCAGAGCTCTAGACTGATCTAGAAGACGGCCACAGAGATTTGGGGGTCAGTCACCTGCTCCAGAGACTGTTCCATCTTAACTCAATATCTATTTTAATTTAACACTGAATAGCTATTTAAAAAGATAGAACTTACTTGGTTCTCAATCAGGATAGAGCACTTACTTCAAGAGACGATCCTGACAGGAAAACTGCTTCTTACAGTTCTGAAGTCTGATATTTTTACAGTAGTCCCTGTTGTCAGTACTCTACCATTGCCTAACCCTTGTAAGATCATTACAAGCTGCATGTTAAGTGTACCAACATTAGGTGGCTTCTTGCTAAGCACATACACTGTTTTGGATCCTGTTCTGAACTAACTCTCCCCAGGCAAAGTCTTAGACACTTACTTTTCAGGTTACTCAAATTAGATCTAATAAAGATGTAAGTATAAGAATTTAAATTCAATATCCATCTCACTGTACTGCAGACACTTAATTTCTAGTTATCTGTTTCTGACTTGACAAATTTATTAATTATATATTCTATACTTATATAAAATATGTAATGGATGCAAGGAATTCTGTTGGAATTTCACTTCTGTATTACATAAGCTTGATTACAGATATGAAGATCCACTAAAATGTTCTATAAATAGGCAATATATGCATTAGCCCCACACCTACCTTTTCTTTTAATTAAAGGACTATACCATAAAATTTTAAGAAAAACTAAATTTTCAGTGAAATGACAACACTGCGGATTAAATCAGGGAAACAGTAAAAGCTAAAAAACTGTATCCTAGACATCAGCACTTCAGCCAAGAAAAGCGTGGCATGCATTACTGTGATTGTGGCAGCACATCTGAATGTCCACTTAGAGCAAGGCACCAACGCAGAACACATAGTATAAACACCAAAGCCTTTCCCAGCTAAAATATTTTATTCAGCTCCACCTCTAAGCAGTCAAGTGTTGCATTAACTCTGCATGGTAGTCCATAAATCACTAGCAATCTGGCAATGAATGCTTATATAGAATGACATTAAGTATAGTTGACAATACTTTAAGTATCATATGTTGTTGATATGCTTTCACATTAATCATTTATTATCAAATTTTGAATACCTAACAATTAATCCTTATATAGTGTACACTGGCATATGTACCATGAATAAGCTTAGGACCCCAAGGCAATGGGGGGCAATTGCAAATTTTTAAGGTGTCAACCAAACACACCTTTATCCTGTTTCAGGTTAAATATACCGACAGGTGCAAGAGGCATGAGCTTTAGCAGCCATTAATCTCATGGAAACATTCCCTAGTGTACCAGTTAAAAAAAAGCAGTAGAACACTTTTCTGGATTATTGTGGATTCACGTTCTTACTGATCTTCTCAACGTGGCTCAGTAGTTTCAACAACGCAGATGGATTATATGGGAAAAGATTTCTTCTCTGCAACCTAGAAATAGCTTTTTGCAGTTCTTCCAAACATTTTGTTGATTTGTAAATCATTATTCTTAGGGGAACAATGTTACCCGAAGACGCCATACATGTCACACAGGATGAGGTATTAGATCCCATTTGTTTCAGAAGCAATACTTCAGACTTGAGCGTGTTCCGTTTATCATCTGTGTAGCTAAATCCAGTTTCCCTTATCCTCATCTCACTCTCATTATTTAAAGGCACCTGCTTTGTGTTTACCAAGCACTCTTTTCCATCTGATTCTAATTCAGAGTCGTCTGAGCTGTCATAATTAACAAGGCTTTGAAGAGAACCCAGCAGAGATGTACTATCGGTGCATATCAATGAGTTAGACTGGTTAGACTCTGCAACTTCATTATCACATTGCTCTGTTGTAAACACTAAGTAATTGTGAGAAGAAGCCAAGGATATCAAAGTCTGTGGTTCTTGTTCACAACAAGCATTTTGCAAACTCTCATCAGTCATACAGCTTTGTTTTTCTTGATGGGGTGGTTGAACAGAAGAAAGTGATTGAAAAGTGCCATGTTTGGTATCAAAATGGTTACAGACATCTACAAACTGATGCCAGTCTTTTCTAAGAAGCTTTAAGTACCTTACCAGGTACTCCAGAAAGCAAGTTTCTGATGAAATCAAAAAATCTAGAAGAACTGAGGAATCAAATGCAATTTTTTCTAGAAAAAATAAAAAGATACAGTGAGGATTATATCCATTTGCATGTGTAAGGAAGTTCCAGTTTTCCTCCTCTTTTTGGCTTAAGTTATCAGCAGCATCATGCCATAACCTGGAAAGTAAGTCATAAAATGGATTAAGTTCAATGGAAGTTTACATTTTTTTTTTAAAAAAGGGTATGTCCAGAAAATGGTATTCTTGATCTTTTTTGATTTTGCCAAAAAGTAAAAACCAAAAAAGAAGTTTCAATATTAGAATGAGAAAGAATGAAGGCAGGTGGGCTAGATCAGACAATTTAGGAAGCCAAAGCACTTAAAGCAGGCCTTCTTAAACAGCACCCCTCCTTAAGAAACATTTTGGAATAAACAAAAGTTACTTACAATACATTAATTGTTATTTTAATTTTTTTTTTAAACCTGAATATAGACTAACTTTCAGGATGCTAAGCACACTGGAAATAAGTGGGCCACTTTTATTTAGGTGTCTAAGAAGAATTGTGCATACCTAAGATACTACTTGCAACATCTTTACATTTGAAGGATAATATTTTATCTAATTTAAACAGTAGTGAAGCAGTGAATGTCCAGGACAAACTCATGAAGAACACATTTCAGCTGTTAGCAGTAACAGTTTTTACCAACTTAACTTGTCCAATCCTAAAAGGGTCACTTTACCAGAAGTCTCTGAATTCTTGAAGTTTAATTATAATATCACATTCTTTTCAAACTCTCAGTGTTGAAAGAAAACATTCTTGCCTTTTATCTGTGTCTAACCACTATTTTAGATTGTGAAGTCAATTATTCTGAATTACAGGATGTGATAAAGTATTTAATAGGAAACTCTTGCACAACTCCCTCATTTCAATAAAAAACCCCTCACTTATTCAAATTATCAGCAAAGTTAACTGCTCTTGCACCACACATTATTACATCATCCTGAGGTCCTTCTTTTATTATTAAAAATATTTTTCTTTATACAAAAGTAATCAATGGAAAAGTTATATATACCACAATAACCTCAGTAAATTACAATTCTTCATAGTTCTGTCGAATAAAATGTACACTAACCTATCAAATTTTAAATAAATGAGTAATAAAGCTTTAGCAGCTTCCCACATATCATCATCTTGTTCTATGAAAATCAAGGAGAGCCATTCACAGTGATGTACAACTGGGTGAGACTGTGGGGAAGACTTCAGATGACTCCTCCAGAATATCAACAGCTGGGACATGGAACTCTGAAAGTCTCCTGAAAAAAAGAAGTAACCATTAATTTTGCTATACATTTTTTGTTCTTAAACAACATCTACTTTTTATTTTTTAAATTAATCGTGCATAACAGTTCATGAATGCATTTATCATTCCTTAGCTCACCTGATTTAACACAGCATCAAATTTTATTCATTAGTTCTTGCTTCTCGGTACCAAATAAAACAAGAAACACTTTGCAGAAAACCATAAGCAGTTATTTAACCTTGAATTCAATGTGAATGGCTACTCTATTAAACTCTAAACATATCAACGTTTCATGCCAATGTTAACAACTATAAGTAACCTGCAGAAAATTACTTGACTTGTTAGGTACAGGACTCCCTGCCCCAGCTCCTTCCCCACAAGACAGATAAAACTTAAGGACACAATTTATTCCTCTAACAGCATTCTTGATTTCCTTGAAGTTCAAGGTAGAATAATCAGAGATGACCTAGAAAGTTTTGGGGACAACAGGGTGAATCCTCTCACACCTAAGCTTGCAGACTAATGAACAATATATATCAGGAAACCTACAAAAATTTGACTATACCTACACAGCTGTGATTTATACTTTCCTTTAGCATCCCAATTAGGTAGCTTCCTTGGTCCACCACAAGTAAAGAAAAGTGAATTGTAATCAAGTCAGTGCCACAGATGTAACGATCCAATGTGAGCACTTTGCCGAGATTTCACCTCGGGTACTTCTTCCCACATGAAATGATAATACAACTGTAATGTTTTGATAGGACTGAAGCTAAACCCCCCCAGTGCAATTCACTGTAGAAATTAACTGCAGTCATCTACAGTTGATGGAAACAGATTGTCATTTCTACAATAAAACAAAGTATGGACCTTGTAGTATAGCCATATTCTTTATAAAATAAGTTCTTCATAGATAACGTACATTTTCATACATACAGGCTTGGGATAAAGGTACCTTCATGAGATGACATAAAATCCTTGCTGGAAGGATTAATGTAAGCAGCATTTTTCCTGCAAATCCTTTTTCCCCTCCCTCTAATCACTGCACTCCTGGATGGGAAAAGCACCTCAAAATTTATGCCATTTATTTCAGTAGCTTACTCATAAAAATAACTTTGTATTCATACGACAGACAGACTTTTTCCCTTAAGAAACTTACCTCTTCAATACTAATGACATAAGGTAGTATGGTACTAGGTACCAGTTTTTCACGTAACACAGCATACATTCCATGTTTAGAAAACAGAAGAGACAGTGACATATATCTTACCCCAAAGGTACTCCTTAAGCAAGAGCTCTAACACTGTTGGAAGTACACTATGGCTTGAAGAGCACAGTTGCATCATTTACAGAAACAGTGACTACTGCTTTTGAACAGTTTCCTGTGACGTGGCAATCAATTTTACTTACCACATCATTATGTGGTTTTCCTTAATATTTGACTTTAAGATTTGCTTTTCCTCTTAGCAAATAATAGGAACAGAAAACTATCTTTGTTATTAACAGTTACTATTCAGACTGACATTCTTCCCTATAAATCAAAGCTATCTGGAAATTACTCTCAAAATTGAAATGAGTTAAAGTTAAGCCACTGTAACTCATGTTAATAAAAAAAGATAAGATCAACCAGCTTCCCGGAAGGGAGGTTAGCATATTAAAGCTTTTTGGTGCTTGTTTTAACCACTTAATTTAATGTCACTAAAACAGAAGCACCATTCCTTTCAACTTGAAATTCCTCTTGACAGTTGAGGTATTTGAATCTAATTAAAGTACTCATTTTTGTGTCATGAATCTAGAAAAGAAAGAAGAATCTTTTCTTTGAGAAAAATTTCTCATAGACATCTAAAATAGATTTAACCTACATTTTTCCTATTCGCTTGTTCTTAGACCATCTCAGCCTCCATACATTTTTCAGAAGGTGGATCATAAGTAAAATATTCCCTACAAATACTTTAAAACCTCTAAGAATGCAACTGGCATCACAAATATAACATCTTCCAAAATCTGGAAAGTGTCAGAAGCTGTCTTACAGAAGTCCATAGCTCTCTTGCACAGTCAGATGAATTAAATGATTAATGATTTTTATGCTTGCTACATAACATAGAAATATAAAAAGTAAAATAACATTTACATCTGGAACTTGTATTAAAATGCCTCAATATATTTAAAATGCTGTAAAGTTTCAGCCTTGTTTAAAAAGACATAAATTATTTTTTACTTTTTGCCACATCATCAATTGGCTGACATAAGCAACACCCATTCGCGCTTGTATTTGACTAGAAACACTGCTTCAGAACTGCCTTTCCATTTTTGCCGTGCAGCCTGTAATCCAGGGATAGCAAGCTGCTTTGATCACAGAGTTTGCACATACACATTCACACGGCTTAGCATCAGAAGATGCGCATCATGTGCCTCTCAGAGGTAAAAAGGCAAGTGGGAAGCTGGGATTCCAGGAGTGTCTCTCAGGCAAAAAGCCTCACCCCACCACTTCATTACAGCATAGGAGAAGACTACTAACTGGCTACCAGCATGACACAGCAATGCATTCTCTCCCGTCAGGAATGCAAGCTACACAACATTCCCTTGCCATCCCACTGCCTGCCTTGTGGCATAGCCCTAGCACAAAAAACAGATCTGCTCTTTTACTAATCCAATTCACCTGTTCAGTAGAACAAACGTACTCAAGTAAGCAGGTATGAGAAGTATGCCTCACACCTACTAATTCAGAGGACTAGACTTATAAGTCAGGGTGAAGAACACAACCACTATAGTCTAGCAAGTCCCATAATTTTCCTGTCTCTTACTTTACAGCTTCATTATTATCTTTTCTACCACTGCTGGTATTGTCCTGTTACATTATTTGTCTGACAGTAATACCTAGTACCTTCAACCAAGACAAATACATAATGGTATGTACCTATAGTTCTACCTCCACATTAGAAAACAGGAAAGCATTACCTGCAGTTCCTTTTAGCTCCCCACCCTGAACGGGGTAGATGCTTGTGCTATGGGCTCTCTTCTTTTCCAAACAGGGAAGAGCCTGGTGTGCTCAAGCTAGCTCAACCATTTCAAATACTAACACATGTTCAGGAAAAGATTTCAATCTCAAATGCAGCTGTTTCAAGCCCCCCATATTGCAGGGCTAAGGATAGGATAAAACGCAAGGAAACAACTAATTAGGCAGGACACAGAGACAGCAGGTTTCCTGGGTGGGTCCCCTCTTTCCTCCCTCCTACCACCACTAATCCAGCTGAATTCTATTTACAGTCTTAATGAGCTACGACTACAAAATCTGAAAGCTTTACAACTCTTGCTGCTTGATGAACAGAACTAAGAGACTATTACCTTTGATTTCAGCTTCTGTGGCAGAGTTCTGACACTTGAATTCCAGTGCTTTAAGCACAACCAGACTTAAGGCTCTGAGAACAGGCTGGTCAGAACCACCTTGGGTATCGCCTCCAGGAGCGGCTTCACTGCCTCCAAAGTAGCTGGCCTTTTCACTGAGCGGGATCCGATTAAGCCAAGTCAAATTCACAACCTGCAGAACAGTATTACTCAGTGCACCCATATCCTCAAATAAAGATGGATTTTGCAAGAAAAGTGATCCACTTTTAGCATCTTCTCTAGGCTTGTAAAGGACACATTTTTTAAGGAGCATAATGAACTTCTTCTTGATTAAATAGTGAATTGATGAGCTAATGAGGTTCAGGACATAAGAAACTTTCAAAAATAATACTCTCTGGCATCTCAGCGGTAGTTCTAATTCAATTCTGGAAGCCAAAAGCGCTTCAAGCAGATCTATAAAACTGATCAAGTTGTTTGCAGCTTCAGAATAAGGTGAAGTATAGTGGTGACTGTCAAAATGATGGAACAGAATGGAATTATAAAATCCTTCAAGCACAGCATCAAGAGGAGCCAATAACTTCTTCAAAATACCTACAGCAACAAGAAGAACGTTATGGAGTTGGAGCGTAACGCAGTCAGCTAAAACACCAAATAAGCAGAAAACAGGTGATTGTGACTATTCCCAGTTTTTAAGCATGTTTAAACCACTACATTTTAAACAGTACTTTGTCACCCACTTTATAACGAAGAACATAGATGTTCTTTAGACAGGCTGCTCTAGACGAGATTACAAGGAACGTTCCTCCCCCTAGTGGGCACTCGTGTATAGATCCCACCATAAAATTGCTACAGTACCTGCTTTGGGTAAAACTTTATCTTTCAGTATGTCCTTGATAATAGCTGTAAGAGTCCACAGACATTCTGCTACCTGGGTATTCACAGGGAATCCTGAAAGAGTCTTCAAACTAAAGGTGAGCCAGGTGACATTTAGTGCGTTCTAAGAAAATTAGTTCAAAAAACCAATCACGTATGCTTTACAATTGCTATGCAAATTAAATTAAATCATAATACAATTATTTAAAATTGTACATTAAAAAGATTCAAATATAAGCAAAACTAAAACATAAGCAGAAATAATATATCTGTCCAGTGCCTTTTAAGTACGTAGGCCTGTATTTACAAACATGAAGTCACATATGCATGCAATAGAAATTACCTGTATTTTCTAGAAAGGGAAAACTAAACCTCCCAACGTCATACGACATACCCAAAATCAGATAATACTGTAGACAGACCATACCTGAATTCATAATTCCCAGACAACTTTGCAAGAAAAACTACAAACATATTTCTGAAAAAAAAAAGCCTATGCTCAGAGATGCTACTGTGGAGGCTACAATACATATTCGCCAAATATACAGCAAGTAAAAAAAACCCTCAAGTAATTGGCATTTCAAACAAGAAAATACAGAAAAGCATTTGATTAACTTTCAATAGATTATTACTTATCTACGGCATCACCTAACAGATCTCAAGTAACTGTAAAAATATTGATAGTGTAGATTATTGGGTTTCTGAAATACCTGTACTGCAACCTTGAAGAAAATATTTCTTGTCATCTAGACACATTTTACCTTTAAACAGTTTCATAAAATTCCAGATTTTTATATATAAAGACATTCCACCTCTCATTACGAACTTCTGTGACACATCTGATCTCCTTTCTACACTCTATGCCCCTCCAAAGACGCTTGAAATACTCTCTTGGAATATGTATTTCATATTTTTCCTATCCATCACTTACAACTCAAAGCCCCTTAAGACACGCTTTATGGGAGAACTATCACATATTATTATCTTGTACAACCTTCACATTGTTCCTGACACTGGAGCTAAACACACTTCAACAAACCCGTGTGGCATTCTGAGGGGACTAACAGTCTGTATGCTGAACCACCAGCAGACTGCGGATGTGCCTTTCAGAAAGCTAGCTGGAGCAGAATAGCTGTGCAGGCAACAGATGGAGGAAAGGAGCAGTTCTGATGTTGCTCTGTGGGTCTACTTACAAAATTAGCCTCTTTAGAAGTACTTTTAGATTTTACAGGAGTCATATAGTGACTGCATTTGTGCCATGGTAAACACTATAAAAAGTTGGCTCTAGCGTTAAGTGCAACAACTTGAGGCATATACTCATTTTTTAACCTGTGAAAAATTATGCCATACTCACCTCTTCCTTCAGCTGGAAATACACTAGAGATGCTAAACTTTTTGAAGCCATGTGAGATAACAGCTGATCATAACTACTGAGCAGACAAATCTGCAGACATAGAGAAAGAAAAAGTATCTAAGGCATGTTCTCTTTTTTTTTTCCTCCTTTCACAAAAATCTTACAAAAGTTTATAAAAGCTTACCAATTTTGAGTCAATTTTTGCCTCCTTCAGAAGGACAAAGATTTCACAGTACTTCTGTCTCATATTGAATTCAATTTCCTGGGCCTCCGCTTTAGCAACCATCATCTTGATCAACGTTAACTGAAGCAGCATCACTTCTCGTGGACAGAATGAGTTCATGTTTGCAAAGCTATTTGATATATCATCTGTTGTAGGAACAACCGCATCTGACATATCAGTGTCCTGATGGCATCTAATACCACCATTAGTAGATGGCAGATGCATCCAATTACATGATTCATCTCTTTCTGGTGACTGCTCAATACACAGATTAAGTAAAGAGGTATAATGATGGCTTTCCTTCGCGAGCGGAATGCCTACCAGTACGTCCTTATACATCTGCTGCAGAAGAGAGATCTTCATTATGAGAACATTCAATATTCCAGAAAATGCCATACGTCTTCACTGATTATCCATGGCCACTGCACGTCAGCTTCAAAGTTATTTTTATCCAGTAAGAGAAATAGAAGCACTATCAGGCATTTATCTTCTGATTTACCTAGAAATAAATATTTTGCTATTACTGAACTTAACAGATAACTAGAGATATAAAAGACCAACACATATTTTTACAGTTAATACTACCATTACTAAACTTACTTTGAAAATACAAATTCACTGTTTAAAAACAGCAAGAGTGATAGTTACACAAAATTGTCCCACTGAGACATTCAAAGGATACAAGAATTGCTACCTGGTGGTGAAGTTTACCGTTCCAATATTATACTACTGACACCAACGTTGATTTGCTAGAACCAACAAAACCAGAGGACTATTACTAGCGACTACTTCTGAAAGATATGAGAACTTGGATCAAATCTTTTTCTCTTCACTGCTAAAACTACTAACACCTCATTTCTTTTGTGACAGATTCCTCCAAAAACAGGCACAAAGTTTCAAGTGAAAATTTTCATCTGAGCTGGCAATGTTTATTGCTCCACTAAGGCTGGGTATGGCAACACCTCTCAAAAAAAGAAAACCAAAGCAGAAGTCTTATCTTCCACTGCACATAGGCTCAAGATGACTAGCATGAATATACAGAAGAGGAGAGCTGGGAGAATTTAGTAATGAGGACCAAAGAATTCCTTTATGTCTACATGTGCAATACTCTTATTCTGAGCACCTCAAGCTTGAAACCCAAAACCGGTTTGCAGATAACGCAAAGGACCAACAATACCACAGGGCTAGTCTCAAGGGCCCAGTGACTGAGTCTTAAATTAAAAAATACTTAAAGTGTGAAACTTATTAAAAGCTAATAAAAATACTTAACCATATTCAGGAAAGGTATATAAAACAATCTTTATCACAAAGTCAATGGAACATATCTTTCAGTCACAACACTGGAACATTCACTAGAGCTTAAAAAGAAGAACTCAAATATCTCTTTACCATGTGAGCACCTAAGCACCCACAATTTTCTAACTGTTATGTAAATGGCTAGACAGATATCGTATCTCCCCAGAAAACAAAAAGGATATACTTAAGAACATCAGGGTTTCTTTTTCATTTACATTAAAACTAATGCTAATCTGTAATGTTTATCTTTTTAGGACAGTTTTACCCTTTTAATTAAAAACAAAACCAAAACCAAACTCATTACCTCTATCTACTGTGAAGTTAGGAGTGGGGCCTACATTACTTATAGGAATTTTATTTTTGCATGTCTTAAATCTGGCATAACAAACCAGGTAGACTTCCAGGTAGATTCCTAAAGCCATCTGTTTGTAGTTGGCTTTTATTTAAACGTTGCATTTCCCCTCTCTTACCAAAGGAAGAGCACAGCTCAGTCTCCCAGCTGGTAAGAAATTCTAAATATCATCCCAGCTATGTATCAATTACACCTGAATATTTTAAATTATTGTAGCTTTTTAGCAGAATATTAGAAAACAATGAAACTATAGAATTCAGTATACGAGGCATTTTTTTACTTTATAATCTTCACAAGTTTTTAAAACGCTATCAAACATTGATAATTGCACCGTCATTTTTACAGTTTGACTTTTTAACTGCAACTGAAGTATGCATTGAAAAAATGGCTTCCCAAAGCTACAAAGGATTAGGGGGAGCCCAAGATACGCTATCCAGACTCCTCACTTCTTCCACCATCGGGTAGTATTTCCTTCAGAAGACAATCTAAAATTAGAGAACAAGAAGTTGCCTGCAGGGAGTGATCTACAACTCCATCTGGTATGGTATTTTTAAAGACATATTCAGCAACGGCTCACCTGACAAATCCAAAATGTTATAGTATGTTCCTCACCTGACAGAACGCTTCACTCCTCCTTTCCCATATTCCACATTCTAGATGTTAAGAATAAATCTGATACTTCAGACAATAAATTACTTCTTCGTTTGCAGAATCTATTTGGAATTCTACTTGAGGTAGAAGTTTATGACCTGAAACCTTGTAAAATTTCTCCAGAAATCCCTCTGAATATCTTATATAGCTATTGTTCCTATCTTTGAGTTTCATTTCTTCCTAAATGAATACCTAATAAAGTAAAATTTTCTTAACTCATTTACTTCTGTGTTCCAAGATCAACTTGAATTATCATCCTACATGGTAAATGAACAGACCTTTCATGCACAAATTCACACGATATAGCAAGGTTGTTAAGGCAGAAGAGATTTAGAACTCCTCTAGGACATGCACTATGAGATTTTACCTTCACCACATTATATTGGTTGTGCTTTCCCTGATCTCACCATAATACATTTATATTATACCATTAATTCGCAGAACACTTTAGAGAAACATCTATATGTCTCACTCACACATGACAACAGTTCATGAATAGAAATCATTAAAGGAAATGAAATATGAGGTGGCTTAGTTTGAAGAAATTTACTTGAAAAGGGGGGAAAATGTCAGACAATGACTAAATTTGTTTCAGACATAGTAAAAGAGCACAGTGAAAAGCTCAAAGCTGAAGAGTAAAGAAAAGCAATCACATTCACACACAAGAAGTGACAAACTCCAAGCCTTACTTGTATTATTTATTTATTATTATTCACGACAGCATCTAAAAACCAACTAAGGTAACGCCTCACAGTGCCAGACTCCTGCATAAAGAGTATGAAACAGTTCTAAAAACCTTATATATAAATTGATGGGGCAAAAGACAGAAAGGAAAACTATACAGAAAAAAACCACTTATATTTTGTTATATGTTATTGACATGACTGCTTCATTAAACTTTAAAATCAAAGCCAAAGTCACATGGAGCTGCAAACAGAATGAGAGAAGTAACTTGATGGAAGAGGAAATAAAGAACTGAAGCTAGCAGCTGAAGCCTGTAAGGTTTAAGGACCATCATAAACCAAGCAAGGGAAGTTTAAGTGGTTGCAAACGCTGTCAGAATATCCTGAATCAGAATTACAAAATATGTGTATTTCTCCAGGGTGGGACACTTAATTTAGCACAAAGTCATAGAAAACATTCATTTGCCCGGACTAGCATTGTTGAGATTACATTTCACTTTTTTTTTTTTTAATAGCACAAATGGCTTATGATGACACACAATAACTCAGAGATATTAGTGAAGAGGCTAATGAGCTAAATGATTAGAGAAAGCTATTCCCAAGTCCCTATATTAGTCTTTCTCTGTTATATATACTATTAAATGTTAATTGCATGAGTAGCAACTAGGAGAAAACAAACTATCCTGAAAACCATCTTTTCATTAAAAAATTAAATCAGATAAAGCAAAGTGAAACCAGTCTGTGACTGTCCATGTCTGAAGGCTCTGGATCTCTTTACAATGCAACGGTTGAAACATTTAAGAAATAAAATATACTTTGGGCTACTTGTACCTGTTGTGACCTCACAGGCCCATCTCTCGATAAAGAATATACTCCCGCTCAGTCCTGAAATACTGGAAAAGCCTCTAAAAATAATGTAGTTTCCTTCCAGAGGTCGCAAATAACCTCTGCTGCGAGCCGCCCAATCCCTGACTGTTAGCTTTGACACCTAAGCATTGCCGGATGCCTAATCCGCTCTCCTGCGAGCATCCTCAGCCACTACAGACGGGACTAGACGGACCCAATCCGCCCTCACCGGCCCCTTATTGTACCTCTCACACCAGCGCTTCAGGACCACCACCACTGGGTTAGTGGCAGGAAGACCTCGCTAAAAGCGACCCCTCCAGCCTGAGGAAGAGCCTCCCCGGCCTACAGCCCC
>VZSZ01012200.1:261058-325731 GCA_013398815.1 Ibidorhyncha struthersii | reverse complement strand
CCTTCCTCTTTTTTTTTTTTTTTTTTAAGGTTCTTTCCCATTTCGCCCTGCTGTTGCTTTGGGATTAACCATTTTTGTTCTCCGTTTCCCTCTTTTATGACATTGCGTGGCTCAGATCTGCTTTTATTTTTTAGGTTTAAGCTGCCTTAAAGGAGAATTAAAAATTGTGACTCCAAAGAACAAAGTAAGACAGAAGAGAGAAAACAGCACTCAGAAAAAGCCCCAGAAAGGTGATAATTCATGTAGACTCTCAGAATCATCCTAGACACATGGTTTGGATGGGATTGGGGCCTCTTGTTGTGTTTTTGATGGATTTGAATAGGTAGCATTAGATTTCTTTGTTCCCTTAAAACCTACTAGTTATTGAGCTTTAAAAGTTTGAAAGCTCTGAAGCCCATTTGAAGCACGGTTCCTCTTCTTGTAACGATTTGTCATTTTCTCAATTTAATCTGCAAACATTATTTTGATTAGGAATTGCTACTTAATTTTTTTTGGTGTTTCCTCATCTCAGGAATGTCATTTAAAATTACTTCACTCCCGGTAGTTAAAAGGGCCTTTTCTTAAAGCGTTCTCACAAATTTATGGGTGCGACACTGGATTCGTTTCTGCTCTGATTCTAAAATGTATATTTGAGTAGGTCGTGGTAATTGCATTATGTTGGTTTAGTTCTACCAAACTTTTACGTGGGTTTTTGTATTGTAATGGAGCTGCAAAAGTTGAAATTCACTTAATTGGATGGTGTTTGTTTACAAGTACTTACTTTTTGGGTTTAGATCACGGAAGGAGATAATGCTGTTAGGTGCTTAAGGGAAAAAATTGAAGGTGTCATCAGAAATTGCATCCTGCTGGTAGGAGGAATGTTTGGTTTCAGGGGGAGAGCGGTTCGTAGGGAGAATTGCTTGTTTTACTGGGTAAGATGAAGAGATGCGTTCTAGAAGGAGAGAGTGGGGGGTGAATGATGTCAGTCAGCCTTTTTCTGCATCCTACTGTTTGTGTTCCAAATAATGGAGTTTCTGCGCATTCTTTTAATGCAAAGTCTGTCTCAAATCCATTCTAATGTGTTTCGTGAGTAGATGAGTTTGTGTTATTTTGGCAAATATATCCTTTATATAGGTCCCCCTGGTCTTTGTCGTGTTATCAGAGTTGTCATTGGCTGTACCAGAATGTTTTTTATTGTCTGCGCTAAAGTATTTTTTACCTTTACTTGCAGGGGAAAGAGCAGTTCTTGTTGCCAAAAATCTTGGTCAATGGGTGGACTACTTTTCTAATATAGGCATCTTAGACATATGATAAAAAGTAGCTGCTACACATCAAAGATTAAATAGAAAATGCCCTAGTAACACAAGTGCAACAAATTCTGAGGTGCATTTTGAAAGTACAGGAAAGAAATATTCCATGTCATTTTGATTGCATACTGCAAAACCACAAGTAATAGTGGAACGTGTGGACATGCCCAGTGTGATTGCAGGAGGGAATTCTATGCTAATAGGTGAGACAGATGTGCATTAGTACAAACTTACCGGTACAGTTATGGCACACCTGTTTCATCTGAAGTTGGTTTATTATAACACCCTCTTTACAACCCATCTGCTGCATCTAATGTCAGGGCTTGCATTGATGTAGCTACTCCGACGGGACACCTCTTGGTGCCGATAAGTCATAAGATCTTTGGGATTTATTAATGGAAGGAAATGTAGGTTTTCATTTGATTTGTGAAGCTCCTTCCTAATGTGAAATGCCAGCACAGCAAAGTTTGATTCAGATGCAGAGACTGGAATTGAGTTCACAGGAATCAGGGAATTAGCTTCTGGCAGAAATTTGCACATGGTCAAAACAAGGAAGAGAGATAAATGATATGCTGAAGTCCTGCTCTTGATCTCCGGAAGAAATGCAGCATATTGCAAGTATAGCTAGCCCTTTAGATAAAGTTTCGTGTCCTTTTTTTTTAAAAAAATCTTCAGGCTATATAGTCTTTTTGGTTTTTTTTTCTTTTTTGGGAATTCCCTTAAAGGAAATATGCTATCTGAGGGGTTGTTTTCCATTGTTCCAGCGTTTGCTTACAGAATGATACTATCACAGTGAAAAGCTTGCTTTATCCACTGAAGTCATCCGATGAATTTTGTCCACTTGGATTCTTTTAGGCTATATTAAAAAGAAATACACAGCAAATACAAGTCTTCCAGAGATTGTTGAATGAATTAAACTCTATAAGTGGCCCTCCTTTTGTTCATCAGCTGTGCTACAAATATTAGGACTGAAGTAACTGCTTTAATATGGTTTGAAGTAGCCATTGTTTTCTGCTTCTGTCACTCTACGAAATATTGGTGTGTTGATTCTTTAGTGATAGCGAGTCATGTTAAAATACATGAATCTTAGACATTAACACTTGCTATGAATTCTTACTTACTTTTAAGGCTAAGCTTTCATCTGACTTCACCTGTTTAAACCTTAGAAACAGCAGCACTGTAAGTTAGAAGAGAGATTGTATTTTATGCTTGGGACGAGAGGATCTCCAAGCATGCTGCAGAGCACAAGCTCCCTGCGGTTTGTTGGTGTGCATCTTGAGGGAGGAGAGTTGTGGCTGTGCGAACCTGATGCAGCATTCTCTACTGAAAGAGATCCGTAAGGCCTTGCTTTAGCGCTAGCATTGAGGTCCTTGATTTGGAAGGATTTGCAGTATTTTCTTCACTGGACTCCGTTTGTGCTTAAGGTTGCCAATGTATGGGTGGGAATTTTGAGGACAGTTAATAGCTGATGCGTTACCAGTGCTTTCTGAAGGAGAGGTCTCTTCTTTTGCTCGCCAGTTTGAGCTGGGTGATGTCACTAATTCTCCATCAGGCCCAAAAGTCAGACCTCGCAATCTCTCTGTGAAATGGATAATAGTTGGTAAAATGATACCTCTGTACTTCAGTTTCAGCCACCTGCAAAATGTGACAACACAACAGCTGCTTATTAGTGTGTAACACCACCAGTCAGCATCATACAGTGCTATAAACACCTGAAGTTGATGGAAGACTTTTAGATTAACTCTTTTTAGTTATTTTAAATTTAGGATGTCCAAGCTACAAGATGGTATTGCAGAAACTCTGATGAGAAATGCGTAACTTTTAATGACTGCTTATGAAGAGTGAAGGCTTCTTTCCTTTGAAGTAGCAATTCCTCTGTGATGTTTTGGATTCATGCGCTGTTAACTCATTGCTTTCAGACCCAGCAATTCACGTGTGTTGCTTGGCAATTTTCATCTCAGCCACTTGGATACCTCGCTTGATGTCTGTCGGGGATGTAGCACAGAACATCTAGCAGAAAATACGTTCAGGATTATAAAGCTCTGTGAAATTTTAATATTTCGCATGTTATTTGCAAACTTTATGGTTGTGGTATGACAAGACAAATAATAAAATGATTGTTTACCTTACTGTCTTGTCTGAAGAGCTCCTGAAATAGGAAGCTGAGTGACATATGAAGATGATGGTTGCGTTTAGTTTCTTTGTCAAACGCATATTGACCGTTTTCAAGGTGCCATTTGAGTGAGAACACATTTAGCTTGTTCGAGTTTTGAAATGGGTGGGAGAAGTGGGTTGTGAGAGTAATGAATGCTAATGTGATTATCCTTATTCCACAGGGCTTGCTTTTTTGTTGTTGTTGTTTATTTGATTTAAATGCCTTGGAATACTTCAACCACAGACAGCTAGGATCTACACTGATTAGGTCTGTGCTAGATATTAAATGCCATGTGTAGTAGTACACTTTCCTTGTTGTACAGAGTTAGGCTAACATCAGTAAATTATGGTCCTTATTCTGCTTTTGGATGTGTAATCTTCCAGTTTGGGAATCAGGTCTATCTGTTAGCTCATCTGAATGAGCAAAATACTGTGTTAGAAGGTCTTGCTTTTAGTACCAACCTTGAACTTTCTTTAAGTATACATATGTTGGAATTAATTTTCCACATGATGTTTGCAATGACTTTAGTGAAGTGACACATTGATGTAGAGAAGTCTCAGATCTCTTTGACAGCATGAGATGTTATCAATAGATAATGAAGATGTTTGTCTTATTTTTTTTTATTTAGTGTGCTACTTCTACTACAATTATCAGTATTTTAAGCAAACTTTGTGAAGTCATTGAGTAAGTGAGCTTTACTTTCATTAAATATGACTTCTTTTTATTAAAGTTACAGATCTTACTCTTGCCATATGCAGCTAATTTTCCTTTTGGGGGGAAAAAAGCTTGTTACTTTTTTAGTGGAGCAATCTGTTACCTTGTCTGTAGTCTGTGAAGTCAGTGCAATTCTAATTTGCATCAGCTAATAAAAAATGTGTGGGTTTTAAAGTGAAAATCATGCAAAAATAAAAAAAAAAGGTGAACTAACGACTGATCATCTATGCAAAAAAAACAAGGCTAGAAATGTGATCAAATTAGGTCATGGCAGTGCAATTTTGTGCAGGGCTGTGAGCATATCTGCAGACTTTGTATGTTTTATCTTGGGAAGCAAAGCTCTTGGAAAATGTGCATAAGAGGGTTGAAAAGAGCTTTTTTCATCCTCCTCAGCTATCATGAGGAAAGCAAGATTTTACGTTGCATTAAGTGACAGAAATTTTAACTCGAGCTAAAAGCTGCACTGTTCATATAATTGTTCTGGTGCAACACATTTGCAGAAGACACAAGTCACTGTTGGTTTTGTGTGATCTTCTATAGAATGAAGTAATTAATGCTTTTAGTATTTATTGTATTATTGCAGCGCTTGCACATGATAAGGGATCCTGTCGCAAGAAGTTTGCAGCCAAAGTAAACGAAAGGTCAGAGGGACAGAGGTGTACAAAGAATTAATGAAATAGCATTGATTAGTGAGAAATGGTGGAACGTTGGGACTGATCCTGTTAACTGCAGATGACGAGGAAGGAGGATAAGGAGGACTGGTCTGAAGAAGGCAACTGACTAGGGGTTGTAACTGGAGTTCAGGAAACTCTGATGCTAAAAGGACAGTTTTTATATATGAAGAGTGAAGATTTTTGAGATGGTGGTATTGCTGGTACTGTGAAGGTTTCTTTACCTGTTTATGAAATGCAGTGTGTGTGTTAGCCTGACGTGTTGTGTGAGGGAGAGACAACTGGTGCACCAGAAGTCCGCTTGAAGGACAGAGAAGTCAATGCTCTGTGTTGTCAGGTTTATTCTTTAGATAGGGAAGCATACATGGAATGGAGATTAAAAAAAAAAAAAAAAAAAAAAAAAAACTAAAACCGTACAAAAATGGGTTGGGAGGAACTAAATGGATCCTGAAGGTTTTTCCTGGCATCTGACTCCCACAGGGAGATGTTGAGCAATCAGGCAGAAATACCTTCTGTAACCTTCGCATCCATTCTTGTTCCATGGCAGGAGCAGATACGTGTAATCCTTAGAGAAGACTTAGACTGTGTCTTCAAGATTTACTCTAGAGAGGAAGCACATCTGTCATTTCTCTTGTTTTCCGTAAAATATTCTCCGTAGCCTTTTCCTCATCTGGCAGAAGTAAACTCTCTCCGCCCCAGACTCTGGAGGACTGTCTGATAATGAAAAAAACCCACACTCCAGGGCCTTTTCTGGCCTGACTGCATTAAAATGTAGCATTCTCGCACTGGTACAAAGTAAAAGTAAGTAAACCTCTCACTTTTACTCTTTGCAACTAATAAGAAATATCTTTTTTTTTTTTTTTAAAGGGGTAGCAGGTTTTGATACACATGGGCGCACATGATTATGAATAGTGAAGACAATGAAGAGTGGGACATCCATCAAAGAGTAACAACCACTTATAAGGTAATTCAGGAACAAATTGAATTTACCCTATTGTACTTGCAAAATCAATTAAGTAATTGTTGTTCTCCTCCATTTTCATGGCAAGATACAATCATCGTAACTGAGAATGTAAAGGTACATTTTTTTTTTCCCCCACCGCTTCACTTAATTTTTTTAGTTGCATGGAGAAAGCCAATATGTAGCAATCAGAATGCATACCGTGTTCTGAATGAGATTGATTACAGTTGCAAAACATTAAATATTAAATGCCAAATGGCTAATGACTTCCAGTAGTCTTCCCTTCCTTCTCCAAAGATTGATGCTGTAAACGGGGATTTGCAAACAGGAATTTTAAATGATCTGTGGAGCAGAAGTGAAAATGTTTTCAAAGCTGGTGTGTACCTAGCACTGTCCTGAAACCTTTAATGTTACAGTTCAGTATTCTTGTAATTTGAATTTCATAGTTTGCCATAGGGGTGAGATAGAAGAGTAGATATTTACAGAAACTGCGCAAGTGATAAAAGGAGCTGCTTATGCCTGACTTTGTCTTCTGCTTTGTATGTTTTAGTACTTATGTACTTTAGTACTACCTAATTTGAATAAGCTCTGCTAGTCACATGCAACATATGGGGCCAGTGCCAACTTTTTATAATGCTGCATTACAAATATACCCACCAGCTGAGAAGTGTGATATAAAGCGCTTTGCTTTTTCTTAACCAACTGTCTTCATAGATATTTCCAGGGGGGATACTGCTGTCCCCTTAAATGAGAAATTCCGTTTCTCTTCATCTGTTCAGTGATCTGAGCTCTTTCTGTAGCGCTTTGAGCAACTAGTTTTACCTTAATTTTCAGGATCACATGAGATCTTGCAAGTAGTAGTCTTTTACAAGAAGGGACTGTAAAAATGGCAGTAGAAAATTTGTTTATGTTAACTTTCCATTATATATTCTCAGTTTGAGAGAAAAGTTTTAATATCTTGGTTTTGTGCACATTCAGAAAGTAGGGCTAAAGGGGCACGCTTGATTTTATTTATTTATTTTTTTTAAGGCTATCCCCCTGGCTTATAGTTATTATCAGTCAGGTTCTACTGTCAGTTTTCCAAAGACGGACCTTGTTTGTGTAGTTGGAATTTCATTGACAGTACTATTAGTGGTGTGATCCAGGATGAAGTCAAGCTCACTGTCTTACAGGTGAGCGTGTTCCGAAGTGGTAATTGGAGTTTAGAAAAGAGCTTAGCAAAAGCTTATTAGAGTCAATAGAAATACTTCCATTGTCATCAGATTAACCAAGTTTGATTTTGGAATATGCTGCTAAAGCTGAACTATTGAGTTAGCGGTTGCTAGTTTGTAAATCCCCTTTTCTTCCAGTGTCAGATAATGGAGTCATACTATAAAACAAAACAAAGCCAGTACCTAAGCCATGTATTACCTATTGAGCTAAAAAGTCTTCTTTCATAACCCTATGCTGAAATAGTGATTGCTGCCATACATGGTAAGTAGAAGCATTTATAAATGTCAAAGACAGGCATTTGCTGTATGTAATTTCCATATTTGCAATGCAAGTAGGGTCCTTGTAGCCACCTGTTAATTAAGAGTTTATATCTCTCCAAGAAGCAGATAAATAACGCCTTTGCAATGGGCACAACTAGGTTATAGAAGAGTGAATAGATAGCTATGCCTTTATCTGGAAAGGTGGCAGTGAGTGATGTTTTCACTTTTCTCTTGTCTATGTGTATATCTGGATCACAGGAAAACAAGTGCCCGGTGGGATGTAGAGAGTTGATTGCAATGCCTTTTGAATGACCTATGAGTCATGAGGATCTGGAAAACGTAAAAGAAGGTTTAGGTGATGATGTGGGTTGACATCCTAATAAAGCGAGGTTACTGTAAATCTGAAGTTTTGCTTAAAATTAATTTTAGTCTTCAGAACTTTTCCTTGTACTTTAATCATGATTAACTTTACAGGAGTCTGAATACATTTTTCTCTCCCCTTTTTGTATTCTAGTTCTGTGTAAATATTCATTGCAACAGTTTTTGAATATTTTCCAAGACTCCTATTGCTCAGTGTTACCTTTCTAATACCCTGCTTTTATTCTCTTTCTTCTGATATTCCTTTCCATTCTAGGAATACCTGTTAGTGGGATATGATACACAATGTACGTGAAAATGTAAAGACTTAACAGACTTTGTGTACTGTGGAAGAATCCCTAAATACCCGTAAATTTTTTTTTCTTTTCCCCAGCTGGGTAGCAAGTAGAACTGCAGATGAGTACTTTTCAAACAAAACATGGACTATAGTACTTCTTTCTTTCCCAGTGTGTGCTTGTATCTAGGCTCTCTTACGGTGGCTATTTTAGATGGCCTTTGGCCCAGCTCTCTCGTACTGTATCAAGGTAATTATAAATTGAATTGTTCTGGTATATGTTCTCATGGTGTTTGACAGGGCTATATTAACTGCACTTAAGTGCTTTCAGGTCTCATGTATTATCATCTTTGTGTTTGATTTTTGGAATATAGAGGTTCTTTGCAGTCCTTATGTACTAATAAAGATGTCCACAAGCCAAAATGCAGACAGTAGACTAATTAAAAAAGAAAAAAGGAAAGGAGAAAAAGAAAAAGGAAAATTAAGGTTTTCAGTTTGAACATGAGTATTACTGATGTTCATGTGCATTAGGTCACAGGAAGAGATTATATTAGTAAGATGAAAATATTTTCATTGAAGCTTAGAGGTGATACATTTCTAGAAAAAAAAAAGAGTATTATTGTTCAGTTGCTCTAGCAATGCAGTGCTGTTGCATGCAACAGTTTAGATCATCTCTTTAACCAGTATCTCTGGAGTTAGTGATACTAACCATGTTGGGATTTTTAAATGAATATTGGGTTCTGGAGATTTTTCATTTTGCTTATTACTCAGATGCTTTAATTGTGGATTGCTGTTTGATGCTGTCATTTGTGAAGAAAATGTTTACTATTTATAAAGTGTAAGTGCCCTTTTCTTTTGCAGTTCAGTGATATGAACCATGTACTATGATTTTGCTAGCAACAGTGAGATTATTTTTTTTTATCCTATGTATAAGAGGACTTTGCATATAGAGAGTAAATCTTAGCATTGCTTTCCATTAGAATCATAAAATCGTTTTGGTTGGAAGAGACCTTTAAGATCATCAAGTCCAACTGTTAACTGCCAAGTCCGCCACTAAACCATGTCCCTCAGTACTACCTCTACCCATCTTTTAAATACCTCCAGGGATGATGATTCCACCACTTCCCTGGGCAGCCTGTTCCAATATTTGATAACCTTTTCAGTGAAGAAATTTTTCCTAATATCCAATCCAAACCTCCCCTGGCGCAACTTGAGGCCATTTCCTCTTCTCCTGTCGCTTCTTACTTGGGAGAAGAGACTGACCCCCTATCTCGCTCCAGCCTCCTTTCAGGGAGCTGTAGAGAGTGATGTCTCCCCTCAGCCTCCTTTTCTCCAGGCTGAACACTCCAATTCCCTCAGCCACTCCTCACAAGACCCCTCACCAGCTTCACTGCCCTCTCTGGACCCACTCCAGCACCCCAGTGTCCCTCCTGCAGTGAGGGGCCCAAAGCTGAACACAGTATTTGAGCTGCAGCCTTACCAGTGCTGAGTACAGTAGGAAAATCACTGCCCTAGTCCTGCTGGCCACACTATTTCTAACACAAGCCAGGATACTATTGGCCTTTTGGCCACCCGTGCACACTGCTGGCTCATATTCAGCCTTCTGTTGACCAACACCCCCAGGTCCTTCTCTGCCGGGCAGCTTTCCAGCCACTCTGCCCCAAGCCTGTAGCGCCGCATGGGGTTGGTGTGACCCAAGGGCAGGACCCGGCACTTGGCCTTGTTGCACCTCACACCGTTGGCCTCGGCCCATCGACCCAGCCTGTCCAGACCCCTCTGTAGAGCCTTCCTACCCTCAAGCAGATCAACACTCCTGCCCCTAGCTTGGTGTTGTCTGCAAACTTATTGAGGGTCCCCTCATCCAGATCGTTGATAAATACATTAAAGAGAACAGGCCCCATACTGAGCCCTGGGAATCACCACTTGTGACCAGCCACCAACTGGATTTAACCCTATTCACCACAACTTTTTGGGCCTTGCCATCTAGCCCGTGTTTTACCCAGCGAAGCATACACGCAAACAAGCCTTGAGCAGCCATTTTCTCCAGTAGTAATGACTTCTTTTCAGGATCCTGGTCCCAATCCTAATTTGTTCATGCTTTATATTGATTCAAGGTGACCAGTGTGACCTCATGACGCTCCTGTAAAAGGCAGATTCAGCTAGGATGTTACACCATCACTGTCGGAGGAACCCTGAGCTACAGGAAGAGTTGCAGATTCAGGCTGCAGTTGCTGCTGGCGATGTTCACACCGTGCGCAAGATGTTGGAGCAAGGATATTCTCCAAATGGTCGAGATGCCAATGGCTGGACCTTGCTTCATTTCTCTGCAGCAAGAGGGAAAGAGAGATGTGTCCGTGTTTTTCTTGAACATGGAGGTGAGTTGCCTAGAGAGAAAAATCTTGGTAGCCATCTCACAGCTTTCTATCCCAATTTCCATTGTAGGGCTTTCCAGCACCAGTTAGGTATCAGACTACTTTTTTTAAATTTTTTTTCTTTCTTTCTTTGGAGTAGTACTTCATCTCTGTTTCCTTCTGATGCATAGTCAGTGAATGAGGTAAGAGATTAGCTTTATATCTTAATACATTACTGCTTTTTTGTTGTGTTTTTTTTTTGTTTTGTTTGGTTGGGTTTTTTTCCCAAATTGCCTAGGAATTGTTAAAAGAATGAATAAGCATTATGAAAATGGAGCAGAAGGGCTCATTATAAAATTAAATGCACTCAGAGCACCCACTTATACTGAGTGCTTTTATTCTCTTTCAGGCAGTATTACTAGAGGAAGGCAGGTCCTTGAGGTGAAATCCTAGGCAAGTTTTGTTTCATAATTCTTGAGTAAGTTAGTAAGTCGCATTAAAGACTAGGTTTCTGTATGGGCTTTAACACAGTCTGCTAAATGTTATGAAAACAGTACTCTCTGTGCAAGGACTTTAGTGTCAGCTAGTCCAGTTGAGTTTACAGTTCTCTTACATCCATCTGTAGTGAAGCTTTATTTCAAGAACTGATTAAGTTTTGTTGGTTTAAGTGATATAATCGCTTGGATGGTGATTACTACCCCTCAAATAGTACAGTCAGAATTTCTTTTTGCTACGTATTTTTTCAAGGCCACCTAAAGTTTTAGAAATGGATAGTCTTAATCTTTTAATGTGTATATTGGAGAGGAGAAATAAAAATTAGTGGATGTTCTCCACATTCTGATTAGTGCTCTTAAAAGAATGGCATCCTCTTTTCCAGTGCTGTTCGTATCACAAATGAATTATGAACTAAGATATTTCCAGTCTCAGGGAAACTGAAATTATCTTTTGGATGCTTTACATATGTGAGGCCATGCGGGCCCCTTACGTGTTTCGCAGTATTTGTCAGATCTATGGATCATCCTTAAAATTGAATGGCATTAATAGGTTGTGGTATTTGCACAATTAGTGGTATGTTCTTTAAGAGGAAGAGTGAAATACAGCCTAAACAACTGGACCCCGTTGATATACCTACTACGGATTCTAACCATATAATACTGGCAGACCCTCATGTCCTTACTGGGAGGAGGGGCAAAAGCTACTAAATTGCTAATAAATAACTTAAAATTCTACTTTTAAAATGTAATACATGTGGATAATATCAAGCCTTTAGTTTGATAATTAAAAATGTTTAGGCTGTAAATCTTGAAATGTGTTGGGTTTAGCTCTATAAACTTGAAGATGATCTGGAAAAAACCTACCTTATGTATTCCTATGTATTTTCACGGTGTAGGTTTTGATATTAAATAGCTGCTGATGCAGTGTTTGTTTTTTATTTTTGTCCTTACTCTGTCCTGTATGAAGTACCAGCTGAATCTGATGCCTCGTGAAAACTGCCTGTAATGAAACATCCTTGTTCTGAAAGCAGTATAGCGTTTAATCACCAGGACTAGAAAGTTGAGTAACAAATAGTGTGAGGGTTAGTCATCTACAGCAGCCTTCCTGTAGCTGAGCCTCGCTTCAGAAAATTGGCACTGTTTTGTGCCTTGCCTTGTTTTCCCTCAAAACAGAGGCATAAAAGATAATGAGTATTTAAAACATGATACTGTCACAAATGAGCTATTAAGCAGTGAATGAGCTGACTCTTAAAAGTCAAGTTAATCATGCCTGCCTCATTAGCGAGAGGTTTGTGTCTACCTTTCTTCACACAGTCTCCACCTTCCTCCCTCTGAAGAAGTGGATTGTTTTGATGTTGGAGCTTAATCCCTGCGGACCAAAATGGTACTGGGGTGAAGGAAAAAGTCATTTTCTTGTGTGAATCTTATGGTAAAGAGCGTGTTGAACTGAGTATGTATTAGTAATAAAGAAGATGGTGAGAGGGAGTGGTTGGAGTTCTGGAGGGAAGAGGGAACTGAGATGTTAGTGGGAAGGAAGGGACAAGTGATGATAGTTGTGGCTGTTTAGAGGGAAGATGAAGCTTAGCAGAGCTGGAAATATTTTCATGGTACAGGAATGAGAAAACAGCACTGGGCTGTTGCTGCGAGTAGAGTGCTGTGCCTCAGATCTGAGATGCTGGAAGACTACTGATGTACTCTTGAATGGCAGTGAGATGGGGATGGAGTTTGGCTAATAGAGGTTGAGAAAGAATCTGGTCGCTGACCTGGAAATAAAAGGTAGCTTCTTATGGGAGTCATGACCTGGCCACCTCCTGCTTTTGCTCTTTTTCTTCTCTTCTATCGTTGCTCACCAGCAAAGAAAAGAGCCACAGGTCAGCATTGTGCATGCGGATTGGCTGATGTGAGTGGAGGTGGTGGAATAGGAGGAAGCTTTTTATTATCTGCTGAGCAAGTAGACATGGATAGAAGGGGAAAACGCATTAAAAAAAAAAACAGTCCAGACTAAAGGATGAAGCCAGCAGAAATACCAACTAGATAATAAATATGCTTTAGCAAGTGATGAAATGCAGAAAGTTGATCAGAACCGTGGAGAAACTTAAATTTTCATGAAAAACTGTGAATTTGACTTAGTGTATTTGTCAGATTTAACAAAGTGAAGATTCTATGAAGCCAGCTCTTTCTGTCCATAGAAACAGCCCAGAGTCACAAAGCTCAACAGGATAACACCACAAAAATAGGGAGTGTAGTTTTCAGTAATCTTGGATTTTTATGTAACAAGCCTTTTTTCCCCTTCAGTGTACTTTTTCTTTTTTTTTTTTACTTTCAAAATGACATATTGAGACAGACAATCCAACGCTGGACAAGAATTATGTTTTATTAATCCCTAACCACCACTGTTAACATTACAACCAGCTAAAGTCTTGAAAGTGTCTAGTTAGCTGTCCCTTGGTGTTATCTCCTCAATACTAATTGAGCAGGACAGTTTCTGGTTACTTGTATTAAAGTGAAGAAATTATTTACTATAGACCCTAGAGATGGAAGAGTAGCAGAAGGAAGTAGCCAGGCAGACATATTTATTTTTTGTCTTGGCTGCAAGGTATCAAAATTTCAGTAAGGTCGTACAGAATCCAGGAGAAACTAGAGAATGCCGAATGCTTATCCCCCTAAACCAGCTCACAAAGTGTTTCTGTGTCTGAACAGTAATGCTTTCGTGGAGGTCTCTTGTATCAGTGTTGTCCTAGAAGATTCAAAACAGAAGCTATATGTAGCCATGTTTCTAAACCTTGTGGTCAGAATTAAGCCCTAGTTGGGGGAAGTAAGCTTGAAATAATAGTAGTACTTTATGAAGCCAGAAGCGTTGCTTTCTTGGCTTCCCAAATTAGACTGTGATGGAGTAACGTAACGAAGGTGTCATGAAAGAAGGGAAGCTGTCCCACTGAGCTGTAAATTGAAACTCCAAAATATTAGATTCTTGTTTAGGAATCCATATATCCTCTAGATCACAGTATTAGAAAATTGTTTCATTAACAGTAGCGTTTAAATGGCTAGCTTAGGTACCCAACTTTAATATGAAATAAAATAATCTGAATATCATTGTGTTGCAAATTTTTCAATCTCAGGTGAGATTGATTGCAGTAATTTGGTACCCTTGATAAACAGGTAAAGGTTTGTGCCACTGTATTATGCCCTATATTTAAGAACATTAGAAGTGACCAAATGCAGCTGTTCCTATTTCTAGATTCTGCTCTCCCTAAATTAATGGGAAGCTTGAGAAGAAATAACTGTAATTGTTTGACAGTCAGGGTGGAGGCAAGATAAAGAAATGCTGGCAAGTGCCGGCTTCATCCCTTGCTAGTTAAATACGCTTGTACCAGGTACTTTTTTTTTTTTTTTACCCCCATGCAGATTCTGAAAGGGAAGCTAAGAGAATCATTCCCAATTCATTTCTACCTTGCTTGTGGTCCAGGGGCAGAGAGTTACTTTTACAGCATGATACCAATACCGAAGCCTTTTTTTAAAAAAAAATAAACAAAAAAACAACACAACAACCCAAATTCTTAAAGCAACACCAGCTTTGTAGTGTTACTTTTACTAACACAGGGACTGAATGGACAGAAATCGTATGCAACATGCTGCAGGTCCGACTTCTGCTAAAAGCCCTTGTGAAGTTCAAAAGTTTTCCAGGAGATGGCAGCAAAACATTGAATGAAGAGCAACAAGCAAAGTTTTGGTCTTGCTAAAGTTGTTTCCTTAATCAAGGGGGAGACTGGTACTATTAGCTCACTACAAGCCCATAATCTTAATGGGAATTAGAATACTTTTATCATGAGGTTTTGCTACCGGGTTTACTTTTGGAAGGTTAGGTGTTTGTGTTGCTCGGTTGCCCAACTGAGAGGCTTTTTTCCCTATTCTTGTTGAGACATTGCTCTTACATGACTTAGTATTTTTTTGGTTCACTTTAGTGGTCAAAAGCAATGAAATTTTGGGAGGAGGGAATGCACTTAAAGCCATAGGTTAAGGGCATCCTTATGCTGCAAGTAAATTGTTGGGTTTAGTTTACAACAATTTGTATAAAAATGCATCTACATGCACACACAAACGTTGGGGTATATCTGATTGGATTTGGAAATAGCGTAGGCTAAACAAGCTAGCAGCAGTGTCCTGCCCCTCAGCTGGGGGGTAGAAGTGATTGACTTGCATACCCTAGGCAGCGTGGAAGAGAAAAATTTTGTTTTTTAACCTTTTTTTTTTTGGTGGAAAATGGCCCTGGCTGCTGCTGTCTCCTGTCTATTATGTCCATCTTTCTCCCCGATTCTGCCTCTCGGAATGTATCATCCCTCTGCATCTTAATTCTTGTGTTTATGCTACTCACTTTATTTATCACCAGCCAGGAGATAATCTAGAATAGTCTGAGCAGTGCGAAGAAAGAGACCCTGGGAGCAGCAAAAATAGCTTTGAAATAGTATCTTTGTCTTTAATGACTTTGTGGGTTGTACTGATTCTTTGCTGTATTTTGGACATCATCGTAGCGCAGGTTAGGAACCACCTCTTCAGTCACTGACTTCATTTTCCTGCCAACTTGTGGATGCTCCATCAGTTAATTCAACTCAGGTTAGTGTAACCTTAGAGAGTGCTGGAACTCCTGCTTTTCGCAGAAACTAGGAAGGCTGTCACTACTGAAGGACTAAACTTTCCTTAACCTTTCTCTCATTATTTCTAGGTTTCTGTTCCATACACCAGAGGCAGTTCTCACATCTTATTTCTCTGTGTAGTCAGGCTACATTAGTTTGTGTGTTGGATTTTTTGTTTGTTTGTATTCCTCCCCTCACTCTTCACTTTAAATTTATAAAAATATTTAAAGTTGCTGGATGACCTTTGCAACTGCATTCTGTACTCTTTCTTGCCAGTCCTGTTATTTTGGTGTGATATCTATTTGTGTGTGTTACCTGGGTACGGTCACAGCGTGTCCATATTGGGAAACTTGTTCCTGTTGTTTTGTTGTAGCACCTTTGTGTGTTCAGACCAAACTAACTTGTAATTTTTATTGTATTGTGAGCTTAATTTACAGGAGGTCTGAATTTTGAGATGCAAACTCCCACCCTCTTACCCTCTCCTGTCTGAGTGTGCTGGCTACCGAGCAGAAAACTCTGCCCTCTCTATGTGGTACAGGAGAGCAAGCGCTCCTCTTGAGCAATGTGCATGAGCATCGGGTATTCATAGCCTTCAGCTACGTTTGTTTTAAACCTGCGTGGTCAGAATGTCCTATTTCTTTTTTCTTTTCTTTCTTTTTTTCCCCCCTCTAGACCACTGCTACTTTCCTTCTAAATGCAGTATGTATAGATGAGGAAATGAAAAAGAATTCAACATGCCAGGATGCAAAGACAGGGCTGTCAAGGTTGTGGAAGGTGGACAGACACCCTTACGCTTGTCTGCACTTGGAGATGATGTGCTTTGTGCCCAAATGTCGTATGGTTACAGAGCAGACAGCAACACAAGCAACTGCGAAGGACAGACCCCAGCAGTTGTTTCAATAGATACACAGGGGTACCGAAAACACGTCAGGTTAAGTCTAGTGTCTTGTGCAGATGGTATCTGTCTTTACGGGCTGGGAGACTTAGGTTAGGAAAGTGCCTCAAACCTCCAAACTGTAGTTTGTACCTTTTAGTGTCCAACAGGCAATATCTATGGATGGTGGAAGGAGAAACCTCGCAGCCTGGCTTGTTCTCTAGCTGAGGAATGGTAATGAGGCAGGCACCTTTCCTTTGGTAATTAATTTGGTAGATGGGAACAGTTTGCTTTACAGGTCTGGGTGTATTGAGGAAATTAAGTAAATTGATTTCTTTATTTTCATTTTAAAATTCATAAATCAGACTGAGTTTTTGGGCTGTGTTGGGGGGGAAAATGCAGTCTGTGTAATCACTTGTACTCTGCGCTAACATTTCTCCTGACTGCTTACATTCTTGTAAAATCTTAAATTTTTGTAAAACTATAAACTCAGAACAGATTCATCATCTTTAAAAACAGACTTTATCAAGATAATCTATAATAACATATATTCTACATGCTTTGGAAATCCTGCAGACCACAGAGAAACATTTTACCTAATAGAGTATTACACCCTAAAAACAATACAATCCTGCCAGACCACAAAACATCCGCAGTTTGGGACAGCAGATGTTTCTACACATGCTTCTTTTTAAGACCAAGAAGCAACACAAGGGAAAATAAAAAAGCTCAACATTGAGAAAGAAATATAATATTATAGGGCTGGAGGAAAACTGGATGGACAGAGAGATTTGAGTAACTAGCCTAAGAGTGCTAAGAAGATGTGGAAAACTATTTGTCAAAAGGAAACATATGTATATGAAAGACAAAGTCTTTTTTTTGGTGTAACTTTCTTAAATTATATTTAACTTTTTCTTAAAAATAGAGTGTTCGTGAAAGCAAGAATTAGTTGGAAGTACAAAAAATCCTGTCATGCTATGCCTGAAAAGACTAACATTCAATCGTTTGATTTTTTTTTTTTTTTTTTGCAGCACTGGATTACTGTAATGCCTTCTAATTATTTTTTAATTTTATTTTAACTTCAGCTGATCCCACAGTTAAGGACTTAATTGGAGGCTTCACTGCTCTGCATTATGCAGCCATGCATGGCCGAGCGAGGATTGCCCGCTTGATGTTGGAATCTGAATATAGAAGTGACATTATTAATGCAAAAAGCAACGATGGTTGGACTCCCCTCCATGTAGCAGCCCACTATGGCAGAGACTCATTTGTCAGGCTCCTGTTGGAGTTCAAGGCTGAGGTTGATCCGCTCAGTGATAAAGGTACTACACCGCTTCAGCTGGCCATTATCCGAGAGAGGTCAAGCTGTGTGAAAATCCTTCTGGATCACAATGCCAACATCGACATTCAAAATGGTTTCCTGTTACGATACGCTGTGATCAAAAGCAATCACTCGTACTGCCGAATGTTCCTTCAGAGAGGGGCGGATACAAACTTGGGTCGCTTGGAAGATGGACAGACACCCTTACACTTGTCTGCTCTTAGAGATGATGTGCTTTGTGCACAAATGTTGTATAATTACGGAGCAGACACTAACACAAGGAACTATGAAGGACAGACCCCACTGGCTGTTTCAATAAGTATTTCTGGAAGTAGCCGACCCTGTCTGGATTTCTTACAAGAAGTGACAAGTATGTATGTAAGAGAAGTTAATCACAGGACGCAGTGTCCTCTAAAAGCCTTCTTTGAATTTAGCCCCAGAAAAAATGCTTCCTCTCTGCCCCTTGATGCTATTTAAATGCACTAGAAAATTTCTGGGAAGGTGAAGGGATTGTGGAAGGTGCTAATGTTCAGTATATTTCGTTTAAAGTAGTTCTGTTTAAATATCTACAGGAAGCATTCATTTTTAAAAAGTGAACTGTAAAATCTCATTTCATTAATGGCCTTAGCACGTGAGATGTGTGGGGTTTGGGGCTTTGTTTTGTTGTTTGGGTCTTTTTCAGTGTCTCTTGCTATTTATTTTTTTTTATCACCATGCAAATACCTTGCAGTTGCTGACTTTTTCATCTGTCACTACGACTAGGGCAGAAAAGAGCTTTTTTAGCTTTATGTTCTCCCACATTCTCTCTCCTGCTCTCCCCTACCCCAGACAACAAAATGGCATAGTTCATTCCTGCAACTCGAAGGGGTTTTGTGTGCTGTGTAGCTTTGATTTAATTTTGTTGATGTCTTTGAAATATGAACGAGATTTTAACTCATCGTGACTTCTGGTATTTAAAAAGAGTATTAGGCTCCTAATATTCTGGTCACTTTTGATTATCAGTTTTTGGTGTACTAGACCTACTGAAAGTTTTTCTCTTCCTCTCTCGTTCAACCTGGTTTCATAATTACGGTATTGCCTAAAGCATTTAGGAATTGCTGATTAGCAATTGGCAGGAGTTTGCTAATTCAGACACGTTCAGATGGCCTGATAAATTATCATCCTGCTGGGGTGATCTTTGCGCTGCGGAGAACGAGGTATTTCATATATGCTTTTTTCCCCTACAGATCCTTTTATTTTTTTGGGATGTGGTAGTTTTTAATGAAAATTAAGCACCCTATGTGCTCTGTAAATAAGCTGAAATTCAGCGTGGGCTGGGGTTAAATCAGCTGAGATCTGTTGTCAGTAGCCGACGCAAATAAGCATTTGGAATTTCATTTTTGTCTTCATGACTTGTAGTGTTATTTTTGCTTTTATCTGAAATTTAAAGAGAATCTTTGGAAAGGTCGAAGTTGATAATAAGAAATAGATGCAACTAATAGATTTTTGGTTTAATTCACCTGCCCCTTCTCATTCAAACGCTTTTCTTTCTGCTTTCCTCTTTGGAAGCCCCTCACTATATAGTAGCACCTTCGGGGTTATCAGCAGAGGATATAATAGCCAGACTTGCAATTTTCCACTGTCTTAGGGGGTATCGGTAAGCATGAAGGCTTAGATCACTTCAGTGTTTCCTCGGTGTCTAAAAACTAATTCAGAAAGTTGGAAACAGGTACTGTAACTTGCTTTTAGGTTGCAGATTCCATACCTTAAGGGTTTAGTGCTAAGTGAGAAGTAAATTCTGCTACAGAAAAGTAGCTTAAATTTGTGGCTAATGTAACAGTGTTGGAACTGTCCCAGTTTTGTGCTGATGGAGGGAGAACTGGGAAAGCAGGGAAGACTAGTGCTGACAGAAACCCTTCAGCTTTGTACTTCTGAGAAAAATTATTACGAATATATGTTTACAAACAGCTATAAACAGAGACTGCTGCCCTTATTATAAATATCCAAACACTGTCTTCCACAGTTTTCATGAATAATCACTTTAATAAGATGGTGTAGGAGAGATGAAATGCATAAAGAGCGAGCTGGGATTTTGGTAGCAGAGTTCCCAATTAGATCAGACTCTGTACAGGGAATTGTTGAGATCTCACACAGTAGCACTTTGGGGAAGAATCTTGTTTCTGAGTCTGTTGCAATTTGTGCTTACTAGAAGAAAAATTTACACAATTTTTAGAGAATTCTTCTAGTGCAAGTCTTATCTCTTGGGGGTGGTAACAGTGCCTCGGTCGTAGGGCTTAACGGGAATTTCTAGTTTGTTTATTTGAACGTTTTACCAAGTGCTTAGTATAGAAATCCATAGCTGTAAGTTTTGTATGCGCATCCGAAGTTTTTGAGAGTATATTTGATAGTAAAACAGGAATTACTTTTTACTTTTGCAGCAGATTAAAAATTTTAAGCTTAAAGATTAATACATGTGAATTAGGAAAGTTATCAAACCCATCCGTGTCTTCAAATGAAAGCAGTTGCATGCTTTGTATAAATGCAAGATGTAAGTAGCTATTTTTTTCATACTCGGAAAGAGTATTTGTACAGTTTCAGTTCTTCAGAAAACATTGTATGTTAATTTCTTTTTGTTTTGGTAGGTATTGTAATCGGTAATAATCGCAGCCTTTAGCCCAGGTCCCTGGTTGTGACTAACAGGCAAGAACCCAGGCTCTCAGAAATACTCAGTATTGGCCCTGAGAGTCTGCAAGAAGATATTGGATTTTGGGGTTTGACCCTGAAGGTCTGATATTCTTCCTGCTTACAAGTAGAGATTCCTTTGCTCTTAGAATAATTCCAAGAGGAGGGAAGTTATGTTTTAGTTGTGTCTCACTATTTAAGCACAAAGCTGGAAGATAGNGTAAAGTCTCCCTGTGGAAAAAAGAAACAATATTGAAGGTGAAAATTTCTCAAGGATTTTATTAATCACCTTCCTTTTCCTTATATGTATTACACTTTTCTACTCCAAAAAATGCTTATTGGCAACCACCACAGTACCTGAGATCATCAGATAAAGAGTTGTTTTGGAGCACTTCGGTATAACGCTTCAGTCTTACGAGATGTGAACCTGCCTCTTCAGGAGGGTCGATGGCTAAGCTTGGAATACACTAGTGCAAAAGTAAAATATATATCTTATATACACGCACCTCTATGAAGATAGAGATACATATAGACCTTTTTGGGGGGTTCTTTTGGTAGTGCATATGTCTACAGAATTAACACGTGCAATTGCAGTCCCGGATGGAATGATTTGTGTTAAAGGTGATGCTGAATGAGATTTGAGAATATTAAAACTTAGAGAATGCTGGAGGTAGGAAAAAATGCAAGTATTAGAAAAATACTTAAAAATTTAAATAAACACTAAGATACTAAAAATTCAATCATGATCTCAAAAAGGGGAATAAAAAAGCTTGAACCCTTCCCCCTCCCTATAGCTCTCATTTAATTTAATCACTGTTCAGATAGTCTTGCAGACAAGAGAGTCTATGAGTAGCTACGCGAGTTGCTTGTCTGTGTCGAGGCGAATAGCAAAGTAAATGGATACGGCTACAGCAGTGTAATATGGCATGTATGTTAACAGGTATCAAAGAACTCGTTTCAGATCTGGAACGAGATCTAAAGGTCACCAAATGAATTAAACTACAAATATTTCATCTGCATTCCTTTTTTTAGATTTTTTCAAAGGGCAAATCTCTGGCTTTGACTACAGAGTGTAATTTTGTGTTTAGATTTATATGGCACTGTAAACGTGCAGAAAAATTTAGACAAAAGTCCTGTTAAGGAAATTCTTATACATTTTTTGTCTCTGTGCCTTTGCTAAATAAAGATAACTCTTAAGTAAGATTATTTTTTTTTTTTTACTGGAAGAACATTTTAAAAAGGGTCTCTGCATAGTTTAAACTTTTATGAATACAGAAGTGTCACAGGGAATTAAGTAGATTTCTACATATTTTATTGTGTGGGTAATTGCAAAGGAAACAGTATCTTCATGTTTGTTATAACATAGAACAACTTTACTGGAATTGCAAGCTTTGTCTGCGTCCTTGGGTGCTGCTGGAAGTCCTGCACTGATGAACGTGGTCTGCTTTGTCACTCAGAATTACGCAGGGAACTAGGGCAAAAGGGTTATTTTATAGTTTTCATTTTATCTGAATCAATGATAAACAAATACCATCTGAATCCTGATTACTTTCTGCAGATTGCAGGTACCTATTTGTTAAAGACCGGTATAGTTTTTGATACCTTTATAAAGACATAGCCCAATTTTTCTTTCTAGAAAGAAGGAAGGTACCTTCCAAATACTTGTTTAGCTCTCAACTCAGAATTGCCTAGTGTGATTTTGAAAAATGTAGCTACTAAATCAGACCGCGTTCGACTGTTTACATTAAGCAGTTGAGTCCTTCTTACATATTGATATACACATGTATACTTCGGAAGAGTTTTTTTGAAGAGGCCTGTGCAAAAAAAAAAAAAAAAATTAAAAGATCTGTATTTTTGCATGTGGCATGTAAGGTACAACCACCCCCAGTCCCATTTGCACACCTATACTGTACTCTGTTATCATGTAAAAATAGTGTAACAATGCATCTTAAGCCTGTCCTTATGTTCAAAACACTTTACTTACTCTCTCCTTAGAACAGATAGACAATATGGTATTGAAATTCTTAGCTGAATTTTCATAGCTATTTCAGTAAGACTGAATTTATAGAAATGTTACAACATATTTTAAAAAAATCTTATACAAGTATATTAAAATCCTAATTTCATTGCTAAATACACCTGTTATACTTAACATTGAGCTTTAATGGCACTCTGCTTTTCCATATATAAATTTTCAGTCCAAAATACACTCCTCCTTGGTACATATTTTCTGTGCCAGAAATACTGAAATTTAACAGACGTCTAAAACTCATTGTGGGGAATTATTTTTCAAAGAGCAACGAAAACATGCTTCAAGCTCAAGAATTCTAACGGAGGCGTACTGAACGCAAAATTGAACTAGAACTTTTGAAATAACTTGTATAATACCCAGTTAAAAAGAAGTAAAAGAGCTCTTTGTCCTGTTGAGCTAGATACTGGTTCAAGGAGTTTGTTCACCTTCTCTCTCACCACTCTGTCATTCTCCTTCTCTCTAAATTCAGCCCTGCCTCTCTTATATTAATATTTCAGACCTATAGATTTTTGATACTAGTTTTTTTCTGGCATTTTGAATGCTGGAAAACCAAATATCCTCTCTAGTTATTCTGCTGTTGCTTTTTACAGAGTACAAGACAATGCATTTCCTAAACGCCGACCTACTCCTGTTGCAGTGAACAGCTGAATTCCCGTTCGGCTCCGCAAGAGCCGTTTGCCAGGTGATGGCATCCTTTCAGGATGAGCCCGTTTGTTTGCGCATCCTCATCAATGTGTTTCTCGGCTGGTGGGTGTGAGTTTGCCAGTTGATAAGTTCAATTATCTATTTTAATTTGCCCCCCCCAAAAGCCAACAAAATCATAACTGAATTTGATTGCTGGCAGTAGCAGAGTTCCTTCACAGTTGTGAAATAAGGGATGGATTTAACAGTTAGCTGCAGATAGAAATACTTAATCCCATCCTCCAGAGGAACTGAGCTGCTGCCAGCCATACGTCAGCCTGGTTTTGACTTTTTTTTTTTTTAATGTTTCACTAAACTTCTCTTTTTTAAGTTTCCTTTGTAGCTAAAAAGAAACTACCAAATCGTTTCTTGCTACTGTTTTCAGCCTTTGACAATTCCCAGGGGAGGCAGAGGCTCAGGTTGAGAAATATCACTGTAAGCTTTTTTCTGGAGAAATGTATTAATATTGCAGAGAAAACTGTGGGCGGCTTCTGAAATGCGTCACTGCTGTTATTTTTCATTTTTTTAACTTCTTCAGAAACTGCCTATCCCCTTCAAATCAATGACGCTGTTTGCTCTTAGAAGTACTTTTTTTCTTTTTAAGTAGGTAGAACAATACATCAGAGAGGATCTTCTCGCAGCCTACGAGCGTATTAATTTCAGTTACACCTAAGTTTTCTTTTGGGTAAGAGGAACAGGTTAGCTCATGATTTTTGCTTTGCGCAGATGCTCTTGTATCTTCAGTGGAGGAAAGTGGTAGGGATTCTGCCTTTCCACCTTTGCAACGCTTGTGCCTAAAACTGGGTGAGAGTCCCTACAGTGTTGTCAGAGGTACTATGTCTGGGTGAGAGTCCCTACAGTGTTGTCAGAGGTACTATGTCTAATGTTACACCTTAACGATCCTTAAATATAGACCTGTTAGGTGAGTTAGTGTTTTATTTCTTGGGGAGTTAGTGTTTTATTTCTTGGGGAGCATGCTCTGCGTAGGAAAAACGGGCAGGCACGGGTCTAAATGTATAAGCTACAGAGCAGTTATAACTGTGATGTACAGTTCTTTTTATAGGTAGTAAATCCTAAATGTAAGTTTTGTCTGTCTCTGGGATAAAACAGCAAACTCCCAGACAGACTGGCAGAAAAATATCGAAACTGCAAAAAGGGAATGGAGTGGAGTATTGAGTGGAAATTCAGGATGAATTGTAATTTCTTCCCGTTAAAACATGTATTTTTCCCCTTGCTTTACCAGAGAAGGCCAATCTATTAATAATAACTTAAAAGGCTTATTTCATTATTTAAGTAAAATAATTATTGATTATTTAAGGGGGGGAAGCTCAGGAACTTACTTTGTTAGCAGTTGAAGAACCGAGTTAGGAAAATTCTTAAATTTGATATGTACTGAAGTCTGCTACTTCTAGAGAGAAAAAAAAAAAAAAAGAAAAACAATTCTTCTTTATTTTATAACCTTACATTTTACATTCCTTCTGCTTGGAAGAAATTCTTCTGTCATGTTTGGGAAACTATACACAAGAACTGCGCTGGTGGGGATTTCTGCTTTCCATTACAGCCCGTAGCGTGAGCTGTGGAAGACAAAAGATGAACTATACATCTCTTTTTCCTGTAATTAATACTTCTAATTTATTTGATTATGGCTATAAAGCTTGCAAAATAAATCGACTGAAATTTTCTGACGTGTTCTGGCGAACACGTTAACAAACCTTCAGCTCTACAACAGCGGCAGGTTTTTGCTGCCCTGATACAACAGCCTAACTATAACACCCCTGCTCTAGGATAACTGCGCTGCCGTCATCAAGGGGTCCCTTTGAGACCGGACCAGGGATGTGTTTGGTTTTTCTTTTTGAAGGTCATCAGTAGTTTTATATCACTGTTTTGCATGGTGGTGGTAATTAGGTCAATCTTACCTTTTATGTTTCGGGGTTGTTTTTTCTTTTTAATTCTCTTCCTTTCTGGCTTATTTGCCTAAATAACTTTACAGGTTCGTGATGCAGTATATAACCGAAGTTGCTACTTCCTAATTGTTCTTAAACAGAACTTTATTCATTATTTAACTTGTCTTACTCTGCCAAATTACTAATAACATTTTTCATTTGCCAAACCAAGGTTCACTGACATCAGTCTGTAATCCTTTATTTTTTTCCTTTTTCATTCAGATGCAACCAAGAATGAGTAAGTGTTCTAGACACCGGTTCTAATAAATCACAAATGCATTAATAACCCTGGAATTTGCAAGGCGTGACCTAAGACACTAACAGCCACTAGATGTAGCAACTGGTGCTTAACACTGGCAATGTCCATTGTTAACACATTCCCAGGAAATATTTTTAGGCTTATCAGGGGAAAATGTCATACATTTGATAATCGGGTCTTTTTGAATTAACTGATGACCAATTTCTTCTGGGTATTTTAAGTTGTCTGTTCCAGTTTGTTCTCAAAAAACCCGTAGGATGTTAATTAAAAGGCATTCATTTCTGAAACCAGAAATCAGTGTCTCACAGCTGTATTATTGTGTACTCTAACACAGAAAATACACATATAGATCTGTAGTTCTCTGTACCCTCTAAGGCTGCTGTTTGCAGTTAACTTTTGAAAAGGTGCATCCTTTCTGAACCCTGTTCGCATTCACAGTTAAGGCATTAGAGCTATTTCTTCATCACCATAAAGACTCTGCTTGGTTTCTTACCAAAAGTAACTTTTTTTTCCCTGAAGCTTGAACATTCAGCTGTTGTCCGAGTTGTATAAATTTGTTCCTTCAGGTGGAAAAAAAAAAAATTGCTAAGAAGAAACCACCAGTGAACAAAGTAACTAATGATCTGTATTCTAAGTCATGGCTGAAGGATATAATTAAAAATAAATTGACATTTAGAGACTGTGGGGATAAGTGTAATAAAAGTATTTTAAAGCTATGAAGGAAACTCAAATTTTCATGCTCTTCAATTTCAAATCTAATTTCTTTAAAAACAGACCGAGACTATTTTCATGCATTACTTCTGCTAGCTTACCTCGGATAATTTTAGTGCTTAAGATAAATCCCAGTGTATACCTGTCTGTCAGCCCATTTCTATAGGAAAACCCATGCGGGGGGAAAAAAGGGGGAACTCGCTATAAAGGGTAACTGAAACCATGTACAAAATGACCAAGGTAGAAAACAGGAAATAGTTTCATAATCTCTTTACTCTGTACTTACCAGAAAAGTCTAATAAACTCATAACATCAATGTCTATTTAGCTGATAGAAGGTTTGTTGCTGAGTTAGGAGGAGGATGGAAGAAGGGAGGGGGTCCGAAGCCGCTCCGGGGCTGACTCGGGCAAGAAAAACCCTCTTGTCCCCTCCGAGCAGGTTTGTGCCCGCTGAGCTGACAGCATCCTACTGTCCCCCATAAAGCCAGCCTGTGTCGCAGCCCTGTACGGAAGGCATTTTCTCTTTCAAAAATGTCCTGCTTAATTGGTGGCAGCTCAGGAAAGCTAATTGGAAACGTCCATCTAAGTTATTTAAAGTCACTTTTGTTGTTTTGTATTGCTTTTTAAAGAAATGATTGATTCAAGCAGTCAGCTCAATAAACTCGCCATGCCTCTCTTCGCAAAAGCAAGCACTGTCTTTTGCCATTAACGATTATCCAGATAATAGAAGACCGCAGTAAGTTGCTCTGCTGGCGACAGATTATCTTGATAGCGGCGTAAGCACCGACATTGTTCGCGTTGCCGAGTATTTTGGCTCAGACGGCCATCGGGTGCCATAACTGTGTAAGCATCTTTTCCCTGCGCCCTCCCCCACCCTCCAGGCCATGTCATAGTTAAGTCCATGAACAAAATATTGACTAGCGCACCCTCAATGTGTTATTTGGGTAATTTTAAAAAAAAAATATAGAAGACTGAGGAAGAAAACCCAAAAGGCAGGCAGCTAGCTTGGTCCGAGGTTTGGAGTGGTTCCCGTGGTGGGAGGTTGTTAAATAGAGCAAATGTCTTCAGCTTTGGAAAGAGGTACCGAGCATGAGTGGAGGACGGAGAATAATATAAAGGTATGTAAAATCATGACTGGCGTGAGAACAATTATTCGTTTGAGGGGTTTGGGGTTTTTTTGTAACTCAAAGAATGGTAGGCACGCAATGAAGCGATCAGGAAGCAGATCTAAAATAAATAAAAGCACTTTGTAGTTTTCCAGCCAACGCCTAATTATATTGTGAAATTTGTTGCCACAGGATGTTTTGGATACTGAAAGCATGAATGGGTTCAAAAAAAACATTAAACAGATTTACAAAGGGCAGGCCATTCACAGCTATTAAAGACATAGATCTGTGTGCAATCTCTGGTTTAGGAAGGCCCAAAGGCACCGGTGCTGAAAGCTGGAAGGGTATATTGGGACAGGATTTCTCAATGTCTGTTGTTCTGCTCTTTCTTTCTTCTTCCTTGGGATCCATCACTGGGTACTTTCAGATACAAGGCTAGATTAATCTTTCTTATGTGATGTTGCGTGGGGGACCATTTTTCAAGGTGTCCGACTTTGAACAGTTTCCTGTTAAGAATGAGTTTGAAAAGGAACCAGTTATTTTGGAAAATCCTTGCCAGAAATTCTGAAGTTCGTGTGATGTCAGTAAAGCTTCTCCTCTGTGGTTAACTCATATTTTCATCTCTTTCTCTTTGACGAGGTTGTGGCTGCATCCAAAGCCAAAAGGCTTCGTCTTTTTATTAGAAGGGAAAGACAATCTTTAACTCTGCCATGCAATAATAACGTTTATAAAGCCTCACTCTGGAAGGAAACTGCCTAGTCCTATTACAGTTGAATGTGGATGTTTTTGTCATAATGTTTGAAAAGAAGCGAGGCTGAGGGGGTTTTCCCCCCCAGGTGTTACAAGGAGAGGGAAAAAAAAAAATCCACAAAAAGTTAAATGGAGGAGTTATGCTGTTCTACAATGCTTAAGCGTATATTGCCACCTGGCGAGAATCCTCACATGGATAATGTCACTTCGCACTGGCATCAGTACAATTATGTGCGTGTAAAAATGTTTTTAGGATTTGTCCCTTGATTTCATTGAATTACTGTTCATTAGAAAGTTATTAACTTCCACCCTTCTTTCTCTTGTAATTTTTCCCTTCCCTCTGCCTCCTAGAAAAGAGCAAACGTCTGTGATTTTATTTGAGTAAATGATCTCTTAAAGTATGTTTAAAATGTGATGATTTTACTTCTATGTGTTCCTTTTGTCTTTTCAGGACAGCCCAGAAACTTGCAAGATCTATGCCGAATTAAAATCCGTCAGTGTATAGGCCTTCAAAACCTAAAACTACTTGATGAACTGCCCATTGCCAAGGTCATGAAAGACTACTTAAAACACAAATTTGATGATATCTGATATCCATGAAGACGAGAACTCTGAGCAAGATTAGTTATATTCCAGATACTGAAGAGGCTTGTTGCCTTGCACAAAGTATATCCTATGCAAATTCTGATTTTTCTGTGAAGTCAGAAGGCAGGTATACACTTCCTTGGGTTTTTTATACCACACGCTAGAAGGTCTTAATTTTTGGTTTCTTGGTCCAAGTTTACAAGGTCCAAGCTTTCTATACAATAGGATGTTTTGAAAGTTGCTGTTGGTTTTTTGTTTGTTTTGTTTGTTTTCACATTAAGCCTGCGGGCCTGCAGTGGAGCTGGAAGGTAGCCTCTCAAGGGAAGTGCTGGGGTGGAATTGGCATGCTGAGCAATTCTTCAAAAAAAGAAAGGTTGGAAATCAAGGCACCAGTCCTGCAAAAGCATACCGCTAGAAAGACCCTCAGAGCCCCGTTGTCTGTTGGGACTCTTATCTCTGCCAGGGTGTATGTTTTTGCAGGATCGAGGGAAGAGTTGATAATCAACATGTCCTAGGGTACTGTAATGTAATTTGGAAATTAAGGAAAAAATGCAGTTACCCTATTCAATTTGAGGGTCTATACATTGGCTCTTTTTATATTATTGTTTTCCCTAATTACAGTAGTTGGGATGCCCACAAAATTCAGGCCCTCTTCTTTCCTAACATTTCCTGTTAAATGGGCGGCTGTTTGTAAGTCTATTTTTAACAGTGACAGTACACTACAAAGAGGCGTAGCCTTGGTATTTTTTACATTAACTTAAGAGTAAACAAATTTAGATTTTTTTTTTTTGAAGCCAATGTATTCTGTTTCTCATGCAGTGCCTCCTGTGCAATAATCTTTCTGATGTATTTTCCCTTTATGTGTGATTCCCCCCCACACACTATTCCTCATTTAGTCTCAGTGCATTATTTGTGAGAATGGGAACTGCTGCCTCACTGTAGTGTTGACGTGACATTACTGAAGTGAAGCGGCAGTTGCCGTTCATTATTACTCCCTGAGTTTCATGAATGTATAACCTGCTTTATTTCACTTTCAGTTGAAATTTTATCTACGGGTTCTCAGCCAAATTGTGTCCACTTAAAAAAAAAAAAAAGAAGAAAAAAAGAAATTGGCCAAACCCTTTTACTTTAAAGGCAGTGATGGATTTATTTTTCTTTTTGGGTTGCTCTGAAATTGTTTCAGGTTAGAGAGTGGGAAGTGCATGTAAGTTATTAAGGTGCATTTGAACATGTGCACTAACAAGACAAGCCCCATTCATATTGGAAGTTTAAATTTTGCAATTAATCTGAAAGCAGCAACTGAAAGGAGTACTGAAATTCGGCTACTGAATGTGTTTTTCATACTAGGTGTTCAAAAGATCTGTTAAAGAGTTTTGTTTCTGATCATAAAAAAAAAAAGAAGTTCTCGCTATCAAAAAAAAGATTGGGCCAAAACGTGCAGTTGTTTCACTCTCTTTATTTTCAGGGGATTATGGAGTCGTCATAAGGGTCTTGCCAGTGTCCTCTACTTTTGTTTTGCCATCCTGCTGGCTCCCAAAGAGCCTCTCTGATATCAGGAGTGCTTTTGTACCAATTACACCAGTGGAAGCGGGGAGATGAAAGGAGCCGTGGTGGCTTTTAAGTTTAACACTGTCACTTTCAAAATATTTCATATTAAAAATATGAAAAGCAAGGTGAAGCAGGTATACTCATATTATTTAACTGTGCTAGTTCCTTTTAATGTCTTATAACCCTGGACTGCAGTTCCTTGAGCACGAACCTTGTCGCTGATAATGGATGCACCGGAACTCTGGCAAACAAGGAGGATTATCTCTCCCTATTGTGCCTGGCATCGCATCAGGTTTCCAAACAAGAAGTGATTTTTGGGGATTCATGGCTCAGCGGATTGGTAATGGGATGTTGAACCTTTTTATCTCCAACTTGTATTGGTTCAAGTCCAGCCTGGTTGTGATGAGTGACCTAAAGTTCACGTCTCGGCAGCCTGAGCGAGCGAGTACGTCCAACCTTACCACCACGCGGGGCGAGCGGTGGTCACCTCCAGGCAGTAGAGCTTTAGAGCGCGTCCTCCAGGTGGTGCGTGATGGTGGTGGCATTGTGGCAGGGCCAAGCTGAGAGCATGGGTGGGCTGTGCGTGTGCAACGTGTGCGTGATGGTGTCTGTCAGCTCCTATGGGAAGATCAGGTGTTGTGGTCTTGAAGCTCAGCAGTGCTGAGAGAGGACACGCATTAAGCGTTGGCAGGCTTTAAGCGTGAACCTTCAGTTTTGCGACATGAGATCAGAACCTGAAAATTGTTTTCTTTTTTTTTTTAAAACAAACAAACAAACAAAAAACTTAGTATTGTTCACTACATTTGTAAGTTGGTCTAAACCAACATCCTTCCCCAATGAATTTTTACAGTCATATTTTCTAAGGGAATCTAGAGTATATTTTAGTTGCAATCGATATTAAGGCAAATTATTTGTTCTGTCTGTTGCTGTGACTGAAGAAAATTATGGAAGACTTTGTTGGTAACAAGAATGCTATTTAATGAAGAAATGTGTAATTCCATTATTTATTGTTTGAGGTTTGTTTTTTGGTTATTTCTTTTAAGTAACTGACACCTAAAGGGAACACACATACATTTCAGGCCAGTAAGAAGCCTTTCTTTTAAATTCCTTTTCATCCTGTCCTCTCTCCCCTCCCCAAGGTGGAGGGAAGCCCCTGCCCTTTCTTACGATGCTAAGCCATCTCTTGTAGCTGGTTTCTCTGACCTTGATTCTGCAAAGCACCGCAGCACCTGTGTGTCTCTGAACCTACGGATAGTCCTGATCGCTATCTTAAGTTATACATGTGCTCGAGTGCGAGTGAAGTATGATTATTCATGATAATCCTATCCAAATTTCAATAACGGGGAATTTGGTCTTTTTTTTTATTACTTTCAATATTGTGCACAAATACTTTGAAGAACAAACTGAACTTTGTTTTTCATCCGGACGAGAATGTGGAAGGAGAAGTGCATAATACAGTCTTGTTATGTAGCCTAGTTCCATTACCTTAAAATTCACAGCTGAACGCTTTTAATAAACCTTAAAAAATTGGCAAATACACCAAAGAATCAATATGAGTAAAAGACTCTGATCATTAACAAACTGCAAACCTCATCCTTTAAAACAAAGCAGAAAGTTTTTGTAAATATTTATGTTTATAAATGTACAGCAGAGTAAGAGTGTTTTTTAGATTATTTAATTACCATATTTCTAAACTATTTACATTATAGACAATACTTGTTAGTTTGAAAAGCTCTTGAGTGGTTTTTTTTTTGTGTTGGGGTTTTTTGGGGGGTTGGTTGTTTGGTTTTTTTTAATTCATTATCACTCATGCTTGGAATAACGCTGGCGTCCTTGGGATTGCATGGAAAATTCAGTTTTCTGGCTCTAGTTGGCAATTGTAGGAGGACACATCTGGACAAACTCAACAGATTAAATACCCAGAGGCAAAAGAGAATATGTAGCATGTTTACCAGGGTGGACCTGGGCTAGATGAGAAAATTGGATCCTACCTTTCTCGGTTAAATCTGTCGAGAGCCCCCAGTGACGTTGTGACAAGAGCAAGTTGCGACCTACCCGCAAGTCTGGCTTCCATGCAACGCCGTGTAACCGATATCATAATGTATTTTGTTCTTCCTTTGCAATGTAAGTTTTTTGCTTTGGGTCAATTCGAATTTAAAAAGAAAAAAAAAAAGAAAAAAGTTAAGCCTGGTTCAAACCTTGGTCTGGGTTTATGTTCTGTTTATTTCTAATGTAATGTTTTAATAACATAATACCACTTTACACATTTTCTCTCAATGTTTGTCTGTCTCTTCTACTCCTTTTCCCGTCTCCGATGCACATGATTCTGGTAATGCGTTTGGTACTCAAATTTGCCCCTGCAAATAGGAGTTCGGATGGCTCATGAATTATAGTGTGGTTTTTTTTTTTTAGCAGTAAATGTGAGCATAAAACTCACTCTAGAGCTGGACTTCAGAAGGGGGAACAACCTGGTCGTTAGCTATGACTAATTGGGTTTTCCCTGCTCAGATTCCCGTGCAGCCACTTCAGGGTTTTGTGAACGGTTCACCTTTCCTCCTCAAGTTCGTGTACTGACTAAGATACAAAAACAGACCAAACAGAGGTCATATTCTGCAGCTGAATCTGTTTGGTGTCCATTTGCTACAAACAAAAGTTGAATAAGGGGGATGGATATGAATATTTCTGGCACACAAACGGGAACTGGACACGTTTGGTTTCAGTCACGAGAGTCGTGTACAACCAAAAGTTGCGGTAAGGTTTTGGACCCTAAAAATTTGGAGAGGAAGGAGACTAGATTTAAAGCCAATGCTGCTAAAGGGTAGTAGAGGGGGAAAAAAATTATGTTTTCCATTGCTCAGTAGCAAACTATACAAACATCAGTGGGAGTACCTACGCTGTACAACCAACAGTTGTGTTTCGAGTCCTTGATGATGGTTATTAACAGACCGGCCAGACTTTGACTGGTGTATTTACTGAATGCTGTGTTAAGACTTTGTTCCTGTTTATGTATCATATTTCCTGTTTGAGTGTTCACTTGTTAAGTTGAAAACAACTAATGACTAATGTTACTACTTTAAAAAAAAAAAAGAAGAAGATTTACAAGCTGTTGACAAATGACGTGGTTAGAATATACAGTCTTTCCGTATATTGGTATAAGCGTGCGATAAGGAGACGTACTTTTTTATATGGCAAACCACCTTTTTTCTTTTTTTTTTTTTTTTTTAAACTGTAGCATATAACAAAACTTTTGTACCTTTGAAAGCAAAGGTAATGGAGCTGATGAAAATGAGCAAAGAGCAGGCTCTGCCGTGTCTTTCCCCAAACTGCCTGGACTGAGGCGTTTAAATTCTCTTTGCTCTGGTTTCTCCCCTCCGCTTTGGTTGGGGTACCACCACCTCAAAGGTTTTCTGCCGTTCTTTGAAACAGGAATGGTATTAAAAAGCTAAAGTTTGTTCTTTTCCTGTGTCACTGGCATATTGAATCTCTTCTGTACGATTCTACTTCGTGACTTATGTTATTAGCCAAAGCTCAGCTCTACATGTGATTTAATCCCATGACAATAAGAAACAAGCCAGACATATACACATTGCTTTATGAAACCATGCTACCAGGAATTCCTCAGCCAGTGCACTCCCTGGGGATCCGCAACGTGCAGCTGGAACAGCAAAAAGTTGGGATCGAAAGCTGCGTTGACTTTTATTGGGAAACCTCCAGCTGTCTAGCGAAGAAATCGGAACTCCAGCCGTTTCCTCCGCATCTGGGGTCTCTAGTGCTGCTGACTGCTGTTTGTGAGGTCCCAGGTAAGTTTTAAATGCTGTTAAGGCTTCTCTTCGTGTTTGCAAGAAGGATGTTTGACACATCTACAGAGGGCGCTTGTAAAGGGTCTGAAAGCATTTCTATGCCTTCTCCAAACTCGTTAGGGTTTTCCGTATAACGGAGTTTGTGTAGTCTTACAGCAGGTGTGTTTGAGAGTGATGGGTGCTACAGGGAGGGAGTATTTCCCAGACTTTGGCTCGATCTGTTGCAGTGTTTTGCAGACCCCTCAGCATCCATGAAATATTCCTAAAAGGTCTGGGACAGGTGAATGAAAAGCAAGGTTATAGGCAGTAGGCCATGCAAGGGTAAATGCTTTTATGAGGAAATTTAAGTCTGTAAACAACGGATGTACAGCAACGAACATCTATTTTTTGTTAGAGATCACAAAATTGGCCATAACTCATTTGTTCTGACTTGCGAAAATAGAGTTCAGTTACAGTCTTAGTACTCTCCAAATATAACAGAAGATCATCTCCTCCTCTTCTGTCACAAGTAACTAAGAGTTAATGGACGTATTGGACTAAATTCTGTCCTCGTTTCTGACTCGGACCATTGTAACTCCACTGAAAGTGGTGGTTACTCAACTTTTAATGTAGTGTGAAAGAGCAGATAATTGATTTGGATGGGCAGCGTGCAGTCCTGCTCCTTGCTTTATGGCCTAATGAGGAGACTATTTTTGGCAAGTATTTGCAAAACAATTTGTGAAGGAGTGCTAAGAGAGATTCTGTAGTTGGGGCCAAATTGATAAGCAACCAGTAGACAATTCCTTCCTCCCCCCAAAAAAAACATGGCCTGTTTTGATAGAGTTGCTTAAATGCTTTGATATCCGGTCCTGAGTTGGTGAGAGATATTTCAGTTTGATTGTCTGTTTCGTATCTTGAGAAACTTAAGGTATCTGCTTATTCTCTAATGCAGCAGATTAGTTACAGTAGATCTGCAGCAAAATGTCAACTCATTTTATTTTAAAGGCTTAATTTTAAAGCCGTAACAGATCAAATTTTATGTACGTCAGTGTAACAGCAGGTTCTTTGCTGAGCGCGTGCTTGCTTGCAGCCAGCAGTCTGCGTTCACAACCCGTTTGGAGTACTAGATCGCGAATTTGAGTAGCGCCGAAACGGTGAGAGCTGCCCTTGTCACCGGTGTGTCTCAGCCTGTTTGGCCACGAGCCAATTCTGTGTCTTTTTTTTTTTTTTTTAAGGTTCTCCTCTGTTACTACCTGCCTAGAGCATTTGCATGGGATAACAGACATTTCGATTTGGCCTCACCTAGTGCTTGCTTTCTAAACCTCAGAGAGTGCGCGGCTGCAGGACGTGGCTTATGGCAACGCGGCTTCCAAGCCATGCCTGTCTCGGGCAGCTCAACCCGAGACCCATCCCCTCCCTGGCTGGATATTGCTCCTCTCATAGTTTAGTTTAGTATAGCTGTTAGGAAGCAAAACCAAATTATTTTTAGAGAGCAGTCAGTCGGGGGGGGGACGTGACCGGGCTGTTTGGGAGGAGGACGAAGCGGAGATGTGGGATTTTGTGTGTGAGAGAGCAGAAAATGCGGCTTTTGATCTTACAGAAATGTTTGGTATGTGGGTTGTTGGGCTCAGAAGTTTGAATGTCCTTAATATAAAATAATCTGCATGAGTATTTGAGTCTGTTCCTTTTCTACTCTGTGTGAGCTATTTAATGGTTAGTGAGCCAGAAAAAATCACTGTTTTCTGGTGGTTCAGGCCCCCTCCTGATAAGTGGAAGACTTGAATTAAAGTTCCCACTCTGAACCAGGCAAAGCAATTAAGGATGGGGATTTGCACTCGCGTTCCCACCTTTTAGTGCTGTGATTACGGGATTGTAAAATTGTGCCACAAGGAGAGAGTGCAACAAAACCGTTACACAGTCTCCAAGGTTGACCCTGAAAAATCATTCCAAGCAGGTACCCGGCTGGATGGAGCTTACCCTCACGTCTCTTGCATGTGTGAACAAACAGCTGATTCTCGTGGGGTTTCTTTTGTCCCTACTTAGCTGTGATCTACCTGGAAAAGGTAATTCAGACCTCTTCTGGTTCCCTAAGCGCCTTACCTTGAGCTGGAAGCAGGCAGGTGCCCATAAATACAAACGCCACCAAAGCTCTTTGGTGTCCGTGCTGACCTTCTCTTCCTCTTCACAACCTGTCCTGCACACCAGGTCCCTGAGGAGGGCAGGGAATGAGACCTTCCTCGCTCCGAGGGAGACCGCCCTAGCAGGTGGGTTGAGTGGTGGGATTTCAGGCGGCGCGTAGCGGTGACGTTCGCCGGTCCCAAATCTTGGCAGTGCTCAGAACCACCGAGGAATGGACGGAGTGATCTCTGCAGGCGTCTGAAAGAGGGAAGGAGTCTGGGTGAAGTGTGTGGAAGGATGTTATGGTCTGAGGAACCCACAACAATGTACTGTCGTTTAGACAATTACTCTCTCTCCCGATGACCCCCTCCCAACCCGGGAAGGAGAATCAGGAAAAATCCAAGGAAATCCAAGGGTTGAAGTATAAATGGATTTAACAGACTAGATAAGACTAATAGACCAGATAATTAACTAAATAACTTAATAGACTAGATAATTAACATTAATAATACTAAAGAACCAATATTGATCCCGATACCAATATAAAATACACAAGGATTATACTCAGCCCAGTCTATCCGTAGGAAGCCGTGCGCTCCCGGCAGGGACAGCAAATGTGGGACACTGAACGCTGCGTCTTCAGGAGGAAGGGAAGGGCTCGGGGCTCCGGCACCGGGGCAAGGAGTTCTCAGGATCACGGCCACCACGGGAGAGAGAGAACTCTGCAGCAAACTGTCTAATTTATAGTGAACGTGACATGGATGGTATGAAATAATGCTGTTGGCCAGCGCGGGTCAGTGCTCGGATCTCGCTCCTCCTCATCCCCACACCTGGTGAGCTCGAAAACACCGAGACCTTGAAACCCACACACCATAGCTGGCTGCGGAGTAAACATTTTCACCGATTCAGACACTACAGTCTTCTAAAAGTGCGGTTTTCCCAAGGGTTAGAAGGGACTTCACTGAAAAGTAAAACTACTGAAAGAGAAATTAGTCCTGCATCGCTCAAACCAGGACAAAGGATATTTAGGCTGAGTCTGAAAAGAATGAATATCTCCTTATTTGTGGAAGTTGAGCATGTAAGTAGGGCGGGCAGCTGAGCTGGCTTCCAGGGGCATGGACCGAAGACTGTGTGGTTAGAAAAACGGGATGCGATGAAAGCAGATACAAAGGAAATGTGAACTGAGATGTATAGAGCAGGGTTGAGAAGGGGAGGCAGGATATTGCCTGAAATGTATTTACTGTTGTCGTTTCGAAATGTGCAGCAGCTGACATCTCCAGTGCTTTCATGAGAGGAGCGTGTCAGCGCCGCGACTTTGGGATATTGTGGATGTAGTGTGTCTGTCTTAATGCCGTCCCCTCTGTCCTTTGCCAGTCTCAGGGGCATTACTTTCCTACTGTGTCCGCCTCTTCTGCAGTTTCCTCACCGTACGAAGGCAGAGTAGCTTGAAAAGGAAAGGTGGTGAGGAAGAGGAGACTGGGGATGGTAATTAAGTGATAATTGTGATGTGTGCCTCGAGTAGTGGTTGGAGGGAAAGATGTCACCTCTGTTGCAGCGTAGCTGCATTTGCTATTGATCTGTTAATCTACGTGAAAAATCTAATGCGCCAGTTTTTGTAATACTGCTCAGGACTCCTATATGCTTTGGTTTTATTTTATTTTAATCTGCTCGCTTGGCTGAAGACTCAATACTTTTCTTTTCTATAAACCGAAGATATCTTACCCTGCATTTTCATTCACTTCAGTTCCAACGTTTCATCCCAGATCACTGATTTATCTTGTGGTGTTGTTTTAAGACTCAAAACTGCTTAGCAAATTTCTTTCTCATCACAACCAGTTACTATTTTATGGATCAAACTGACTAAGGGCACAACAAAATCTTATGGTGACATATCTGCATTATTAGTACTATATCCTGCAACTCTGCTTTTGATTTGCTCATGGCCAAGTAAATTAAATTAAGTGGCTTTCTTTAAGAGTCCCATCAGTTGTTATCAACCAATACTAGAAAACATTTTAAACGATTCCAAATAAGCCTTCTTTGAAAGATGATCCAGATACGAACAATTTCAATCTTATCTGGTAAATAGCTTCAGATAACCCCTGCTGCTAATTGAGTCTTGTGTTTTCTGCTTCCCAAGCTCGGGTACGACACTGATTATTTTTCCCCTCGTGACATTCTGCCAAATTTTTTGAAATCTACCATTTTGAGCGAAGAAAAACTTTGCTGAACTTGAATGGCTTTCGCAATTCATTGGCCTTCCTTCTGCCTGGGTAAGAGAACAGCTTTTCCTGAGAGCAGACCCCTTGTTTTAAAGGGCGGATTTCAATGGCCCCTGCATTTTGCCCAGATGGTCAATGTCTTATCTAGTACTTTGTTAATTTGTAGTTATCTTGTCAATGAAGTAGCTTTTTTATCGGATACATGTAGGCTAACAGTTATTAGTTATATTCATATATACAGCTGAACTTGCTGGCTTTGAGTATTTCCTGTGCTTCATAAATACTAATATAATCTGTTGTGCAGGCTCAGCTGTTCTTAATTCTAACGTGATTCATATTGTGCTTAGAAATCTGACATTCTTGGCTTGTCAGAAATATTAATATATGTTAGTGCCATATCTATCGAAAATTGACATGTTTTTTGCAGTGCTTTAATTTTCACTTCTTTATATATTGCAGCATTCCATATTGAGCAACGTGGCATTGTTTGCTTTTAAATTTCCCTCTCTCCTTCAATCCTGAGAAACCAGAAATAATTAGATTATATCTTGGCTCGCATAGTTTTCACTTGTAGTGAATTATGCCATGCAAGACTGTATCCCTCCAGTGAGAATTTGGTTGTCATTGTTATGAGCTACATCTGGACTGTGTAATACTTTGTACTTTACACTACAAAGACTCCTTGCCCGTGGCTCGGAGTCAGAAACCGTACCTCGCCAGCTTTTTCCTCTAGCACAAGTGCCACGCTTAACGCCCCCCCCACCCCCGCCCTGGCCTTTCTGCTGTGGACACGAACTCTAAAGCTCCAAAGGTTGTATGACCTTGACTTTTTAATAGGCAGCCAAAATTATTACGGGAATGTTGACCTCCATGTGCAGGTCCCTTTTTTTTCAAGGGGTCATGGGAAACCAGAAGGGAAATTCAGACTTCCATCTGCTTGAGCCAAATAGCCTATCCCGGTAACTGGATGAAAGTTTATCTTCAGGAAAGAAGTTTGAATGCACCTTTAAGGTCCATATGATGGCAAATCAAGAGTCTCTGCTGTTCAGCCACTTCTGTGTTTAATTACCTTACCGCAGAGGAGCTGAAGCTTTTCTTTCCAGGTTGAGCCTTTCTGATTTCAACCGGGAAGTAATGAATGGTGCTGTGTCTCGGTAAAGTCTTTCATCTTGCTGATGACATCATTTTCTGGTATAATCATGGGGATAGTAAATGATTACTATTCAGACTTCCTCTTTAAAATGAGACTTAAAAGAGTTTGTGTCTCTCACTCCCCACGTTGTTTTTGTTGCTGTCATCTCTTACGCCATACTCTTTATTGAATGTTTGCGTGGTATACACCTGCCGGTTCTTTACTAAGGCTGTTCGATTCTGACAAGGCACTATAAAACCAAACCGTCTTTGGAGGATTCTCTTGTTTGTGAAGTAATGGAGAAGCGATGCCACTTGGCTGCCCAGAGAAGAACATTAAAATGTGTGGACTTTGGGGTTGGGTGTTTGGTTGGGTTTGGGTTTTTTTCCCTCCAGCCTATCTGCTAGGTCAAGAGAAGATCAAGTGCTCCAAGCAAAAGTGCCCCTGTAGGCAGAAAGCTTGGAGGTTGCTCTGATTGCTCACCCCTGAAATTTTCCCTTGCATAAGCTCAGAGCTGGTGCTGGAAGACTCTCATTGAAGCAGAAAGCTGTTCTGATCTTCAATTGAAATAGCATTTCAGTGCTGTCTCTTTCTGTCCACACAGAAGAAAGCACAGAGCTCGTTTTTGGAGCCTCATCTCTCATTTCCTGTCTTCATCCGTGTCCTGTCCCATCTCTTTTTCCCAAATATATTACAGCATCAGGAAAGTCAATTATTCCACAACAACAACAAAAAAATCTCCTTTGAATTGAAATCCTAAATATGTATTTTGTATACTATCAAGATTTTTATTGTAGAGCATAAATGAAGTCCGGACACAGCTCCACAGGTTGCTGTCGGTCTCTGTGTAGTGCGATCCCTTGTAAAGACAGGAGATGAGCTGACGCTCAGTGAAGTTCCCTTGACTCATCTGTCTTACCAGAACATACGGCAGCATAGATACATCATGTTTTTTAAGTAGGATTTATTCTGAAAGTCGCTGCTCACAGCTGCCTTTTATTCCTGCAGTGCACAGATGTGAGGTTACAGTACAGTTCTTCCCCCAGAATGATGTATTGCTATCGTGACCTTGACTTCTGCTCTTACGGAGGTTCATGGCCATAAAAATCACTTTGTTCAAGAGCAGTGGCTGTAACAAATAAGCTTAGCTAAACCATCACTTTTTCACTCTTACTGATTTCACTCTTCTGCTTTATGACAGAGGTTAATACGGAGAGTTAGATTTCAGTGACATTGTTTAAACCTCTTTATCCTTGTCTAATTAAACTGAATACTTTAAAGATGATTCATATCGCTTGACACTCTTGCATCTAAGTACTCTTTCTTTTAGTTGGAAAGTAAAGGAAATGTGCAGACTAGAAATTAAAATTGGCCTTCCTTTCAGTTATTGAGAGAGGGCGTGGTTTTGTTTTTAAACTTTCACTGGAAAGCACTGTACTCTTCCAGTATCTGGTGTGATGATGCGCCCAGATGGGCAGATTCCCAGAACATGTGTCTTACAGGAAGGGTTCAAAAGCTGTGGGGGTAACCTCAGTTTCAGTGCACAGCAGCATCGTTGCCTGTTGCAGAGTGGCACCAATGAGTTTTTGGAGCTTGTGACTTCACCCAACCTGCGTGCCTCTTGGCATGTTGGTAGGACCCAGGACTAGGTACAACTTTCCCTCAAGCCCACCACCCATCTCCCCATGCATCCAAATTCCTCGTCTTGGGAGCTACGGTGTACTCCGGTGAAGAAGTTTATAGGAGAGGGGAGCAGGACTGTTTGGTGCTGCATGTATTGTTCCTCCCGCCGTAGGACACCTGTGGTCTTGTGGCAAATTCTTTCAGGTTTTGGCAGCTCAGTCACCAAAGAGACACTGAAATGAAAGTTTTGTGCCTTATAATGAATACTTCTTCCTAAGCTGCCGGGAATTGCTTGGTTCTGCATAATGTTTTGTGTGCTGTCCCTTCCAGAAGGCGTGGTGTGAGTAACAAGGCAGAGTTGAAAGATGCTATGGTTTCCCCCCCTCCTCATTGCAGGACTCAACGGTATAACAGTATTTCATTGATGTTTGTTGCTGTTCCCGCTCGTGGGCTTTTCACAATACTGCGGTCAGGAAGATGACAGGATAAAGGATGACTAGTGTAGATCTGCTCCCTCTTTTAGAATAGGAATTAACCTCCTTTTCTGATTTTATTTCCTCTTCCCTCCCTTGGAAAAGTTGACTCAGAAATCCATCACAAAGGAAATAAGTTCATTTGAATTTCTATTGAACCTTGAAAAGCTGCTTTTATAAAGTTGTATTTGGAGGCTTTCAACAGTGGCCCTTTGACAAGAGCAGAAGGCAAAAACGAAACTCCCAGTGTAAATACTCCAGTGTCAGTGGCTTGCCCTTGGCTCTTGCGCTGTATCGCAGATGGAAAATGAGACCATTACTCATTCTTGAGGGTGTGCTGTGGGATCCGAGTCCTCGATAGCTGTCATAGTAAGAATCTCTACCATACAAGGGAAAATTACTGTTAGCTGATTGGAAAGAAAAAAAAAAGCCAGCAGGAATGTGCTTTACTCTGTTTGGAGGTAAGAGAAGAAGGAACCGGCTCAATACGATGACTTATTTCCCTGTGCCTTTACAAAATTTCTGATGTTCTTCTAAGTAACAATTTGTGCATTCAGTCTTCATTATTGATAGCATGTCGAATGGTGATCATATGTACTCAGAAGAAAGACTCATATTTTGTTTCTTTGATAGAGCATAACTCAGAAGAATGAAAGTCTCCAGCGCATACAGAGATGAAAATGTGTCTGTTCTCTGTCCTGTGCTGCATGTGTTTCGGGAGCAAAATCATAGAATCATAGAATGGTTTAGGTTGGAAGGTACCTTGAAGATCATCAAGTTCCCACCCCCCTGCCCTGGGCAGGGACACCTCCCCCCAGCCCAGGGTGCTCCCAGCCCCGTCCAACCTGGCCTTGGACACCTCCAGGGATGGGGCAGCCACAGCTTCTCGGGGCAACCTGCACCAGTGCCTCACCCCCCTCAGAGTGAAAAATTTCTTCCTAATATTTAATCTAAATCTACCTTCTTCCAGCTTGAAGCCATTCCCCCTCGTCCTATCACTACATGCCCTTGTAAAAAGTCCCTCCCCAGCTCTCCTGTAGGCCCCCTTTACGTACTGGAAGGCTGCTATTAGGACTTCCCGGAGCCTTCTCTTCTCCAGGCTGAACAACCCCAGCTCTCTCAGCCTGGAAAATTGCTTAACAGTTAACAAAACCATTAACAAACTGGTCGTTCCCTGTTCTCAGCACAATGCGAAAAAGGCGCGTGGTGCTGAAAACAAGAGCAGCAGTTTTATAGCTCTGTTAGGAATACGGAGCAGGTGTGTCTGTGCAAATACAACTGTCACTGATTGCGTCACTGGGCTTTTCATGCCAAAGGAAGGAAGCCATGGTTGCCCTTGTCAAATTTAATTCTTATGATTGCGAATCTGACTGTAGCTTTGTTCTGAATTCAGTATAAATCAGATACGAGGTCTTGCTCCAAAGAGGGTATATTGTCTATATTCAGTTACCGGAACTGTTTCTTACTGTGCAAGGAAGGAGAAGTTGTAGAGCAAAGACACTGGTTCCTTCAGCTGAAAAGATTAATTTTTTTTTTTTTTTAACGTCAGGCTTTAAATCCAACCAGATTGTTGGTTTTTTTTCCCAAGTCACTCAGTGAGGCACGCAAAAAGTACCCGTCGGTGTTTGTGTGCTTGCCGTTGGGTGGGGGGAAGCCTCTTCCCGGGGCAGGGTTTGCACGTGCGCAGCCTGAGGAGCATTTGAGCTCTGCCACCGCCTTCACCCTTCCCACCCAAAGGCCAACGCGTCCTCCGAAGGCTGGAACGGAAAAGCTGTTTCTGCGTTTTTCATCTTCTGTAAGGTTATTGGAGGCCTCTAGTTAAAAAATATCAGTGTATCAAGCTGAGTCCTACGTGTTAAGCAATAATTAAGATGGAGATGAGATTAGGTGTAGGCTGGGGCTGAGCTTACTCTTGGAGGAGCGATCGGTGCAGAAGAGAACACTTGGCACGTTGTAGTTTTTGTTGGGCGAGAAATAATTTTTCAATAACTAACCTTTCCCTGGTTAATTGTGATACTGAGCGGCTTATTTCAGTGCTGGTGTTTGTGTGCTGCTCTCCCACAGGACAGGCTGCCCCGCTTTTTACGGATTGCACAAGTTATTCCAACTCATTCTGCTGAACTATGGCTGATACCGACAGTTTTTCTTCAGGTAATACAACTCGGGACGATGTGGCAAGTCTTTATTTTTTTCCCTTTTGATTGATTGTCTTCTCTTGAAAGAGAAGTTTTGAAGAGCAACCTAATGTGTCTCTGAAAGATGTCTACCTGGCTTTGGACGTGAGTTATGGAGGTCTGAGACCCAATGTTCAACAGCAAGGGAATTCTCTGAAGTTTGGAAAAACCTCTCTGAGTTCAAGCTGTCAAGTTATTTTAGTAAATCAAGTTCTGTACACTGGACTAACTGTATATTTTTAAAAGACATTTTTAGTAGTAGAGAAATAATGTCATATATGATTGATCTGCTTTATGTAACACTTGGTTATGTGCTTCTTGTATTTAAACAGTTCTCAAAATAACAGGTGGCAATAGGAGGGCAAATAATGGGAGTGATACGAGGCCGTGACTTGAGAAATACTTTTTTCTTACGTCAACATTTGAGTTTATTTCTCAAGGGTTAAAATCTGACAAGTCACTTCAGTACTTGTCCCTAATTATATACCAGTCTGCATCCGTGAAACTCAGCACTCCGTCTCTGTAGCTTGTTTATCTGCCCCAAAACCTGACATTTCTACTATCAAAAATACTTTTTTTTTTCCATTAAAAATGCAGGGAATGGGGGAGATCTTTAGACAGATAATCTTTAGANTGGTTTTTTTTTTTTTTTTTTTTTGAGCGAGTTGTTTTTGCAGCTCTCATGCTGTTAAATACGACGAGGAGCCCCGTCGAAGCCTGGGAATCGGTGCTGGACCGCTGCTGGCAGCCGCCCGCGCGGTCCTCACCCGTGCCGGGGACGGGGCATGGTGTCATTTGGCCCTGCCACGGCTGTTCCTTTCTCATGGCTCCCCCGCAAAGGCCGACCCTGAATTTTCTAGACTAAACAGAAGAGATGTGTAACGGCCGTTAGGGTCAGGAAGGACAAGAAACGAATGGGTTCAGACTGCGAGTGTTTTACTGGAGCTTGCTGGTTTGCGTGTGGGGATGAAAATGCGCATGCCTAGTAAGAGTCTTTAAAGATGTATAATCTCCATAATGAAGCCTGCTGTTAATTAGCAGGCTGTTTTAATTGGAACGTTTGCATGTTGAATTCTGCCTTCCGGCTCCTGTAACTCAGGGCCGTCTATTTACAACAGTTGCTTAAATCCGAAGGGTTTTCCCCTCAAACCACCATTTCTCATTGCGGGTTCCTAGTGCTTTTTTTTTTGTTGAACGTAGGCACAGCGGTTAATGGATTGTTCCCTGCCTGAGTTCACTTCAGGCAGTTATTTGCATCCGCTCTTTTTGTCATAACAGAATTAAAGGGTGTGTTAAAAAGACTTATGAGCAGCAAATGAAGCAATAAGCAAAAGCAAATAGCATTTGTATGCAAATGCTGCGAGTGCTTTGTCATGTTCTGCGATCTGTCAGCTGCCTCCGTGCTTCCAAAACTGCGTCCCCATCGGTTCTCTGTACTGAGGCTTTATGCCAAAGCCTGGTGAAGTCAGCGGGTCTTCCCGTTGCCGCTGGTGGGCTTCTGACTTGGGTCTGAGACAGGAGAGAAGCGAGGTGTTACCAACCACTCCGATTTCACCAGGAGCTTCCCCGTGTTGGGAAGGCTCTCTCGATATTGTGAATAAAACCAACGCGCAAGAGCCGAAGTATAGTCCAGCTTTGGAAACTCTGCATCAACGGCTGTCTTGGTGTAGTGACCTCAGGAGCTGGAAACATCGCCTGTGGGAACGAGCCAGCCGCTCGAGCTGGAACTGGAAGAGATTAACAGCTTTTGTAGCTTCTGGCAAAAAAAAGAAAAAAAAAGAGGACAGGAAGCACGTTGACCAGTGTGTCAAAGCTCAGTTTCATTGCGTAGAGTATACGAATCTGTTGGATTCACAGTGAAACCGGCCCTTGAGTTTGCACAGTAGGTGGTTTCCATCCTTCTCCACCATCCCTCAAGCCTGCAGTGTCTGGTGAGAGCTGTGAAAGCCCTGGGTAATGCTTCTGTTCCTCAGCTGAGACAGGCTGGAGAGCGTCCAAACTATGTCCCATCAGGGCCGTTACCTTTTTATTACTGGGAATCACAAGGTGCTGTAGTGCTGGGGGGAATGAGTGAAATCTGGGTTGGTTTTATGTGGCTTTTGAGTTGTTCAAATGACTCTAATAAGCTGCTCTGCATTATTGGATGGGCAGATCAGTATCTCAAGAGATCTCCTAAGTTTGGCTCTTCTTGAGCTTGATAAGCAGGAAGAATCATCCCTAATGGGAGGAGAGGGAGAGAGGAGCAAGGAGACATGTGGCATGTGCAACCTGGAAAACTTGTCTATGAGCTCGACTTGACTCCGTCTAGGGAAGGAAGCCGATGCTAATGGCTCTGCATGAGATAACAAATTATACTCGAGCATGTGTTTTCTGTATTCATTACAATGTGTCACGGGGGGGTGGAGAAACAGGATGTATAGTGTGTGCGTATTTCTGGAGCCTCAGGAGAGCTCCACAGATGTTGGGGGAAAAAAAAAGAATAGGGAAGAGTTGGAGATAAAGGAGAAGGACCTCCAGGGTGGGACTGTAAAAGCTGATCCAGAATAGGAGTCATGATGTTTTGCTCACAGTCACACCAGCTGGCTCCAAGTGGCAGGGGAGCTTTTCAGATAAGCTGTGGACAGTAGGAGCATAAATAAGGAATTTGTTACAAAAGGGTGAAATGAAAAAACTGAAGGATACAATACACCCATAAATAATTATTTAAACAAGCTCTCCTTGAAAGAGCTGCGGGCTAAAGTGTCCTAACGTGAGGCTTAGGTATGGTGTGAAATATGGCGATAGTCTGCTGTTTGTTGGTAGCTGTTGTGCAGTCGTCTCAAACACGACGTTTAGGGGAACGCTCTCGTAATCACATTGCCACGTGTAGCGGTGCGCTGGAGATGTTTCTGATCCGTGTGGTTAGCTGTCAGGGGCTGCGTTAGTGACTGATGTAACTCGGTACGCTTCATCGCTGCCTGCTCGCAGCATATGGTTTTGAATGAATTATCCCATTCCCGTCCTTCCCTTGAGGCTTTCCTAAGACTTTCCTCCTGTCCTGCGTAGCCCCTCTGGAAGGACGGCAGTGGGGTAGGTGCAGCAGCCCCGCTGACCCGGTTTGGCTGCCTGGTGACGCTGCTGTTTTTCTCATCGCTCTGTTGACATTTTGCTGTATTTTACTTTAATCTCTGATCCTGCTAGAACCAGAGTTCTGGATCTCTTCCGTTGCCTGAGCATGCAGTGCTTTGTTGCCCGAATCAAAGGGCACGCTTTTCTCTACAGGCACGCTTCTGCAGAATGGGAATTTCTTCCACAAATTTAAAAAAAAGTGTACAGCCTTCCCCACTGTTCCCTGTCATCTGGTGTATTTGCGAGAATCCGGACGCCGCTGTTATTACTAGGTAAGGAAGGCCCAGAACATTTGGCTTTCTTGTGAGTAATACCGCGTTTTAGTTGTCCTGAATTTAGTATGCATGAACTCTATTTAATTATTTATTCCCCCAAAACCAAAGCCCTGTGAGATACGAAGTTAGAAACGCATTTCCTGCTCTCGCTCATCTGTTCCCGTGTCCTTGCTTTTCTCACAAGTGGATTTTCGGAGTTGTGCCTTTGCAAAGCCCTTCTTGACAGAAACTTCTGGGATGCATCAGCCCTGCGGAGAGTTTGTATGCTGGAAAATTGTGACTTGTATCAACTCCTCACTCTCCGGGCCGTGGTGGGGTCAAAAAGTGAGCTTTGCAACATGCACAGTCCCCAAGAGACGGCTGCAAAGTGTGTTACAGACTTTTCATTGCGTCTCCCTCGTCTGTTGCTGTAGAAGCACTGAAGCATGTTTGGTGCAGTACGGTCACAGTCCCCATCTCTTGAGCATTTAGGCAAGGCAAGGTTTGTAGGGAAAGCGATTCCTCCGATTAGTTTGGCTTAAATAGTTTTGAGGGGGAGGAACAGTCCCAAAGTACTACTTTTCTCCCCAAACCTTGCCTGAAGTTAGCTCAGCAGAACTCTGACTATGACTAGCAGCTGTTCATGCAATAACCTCGTGTTGCAATTAAATCTATTGAAATTCTAATGTGAATAGATTTGCTCAATCAACCAAAAAAGTTGAGGGACCACAACCTTTCCAGAGTCCCAAAGGAGGTCAATGCTCACCCTTCCTCTGCTCCAAGGAAAGCAAAGATAATGTGTAGGGGTACATTTTGATGGCTTCAGCTAAATACTTCAAAATGGCAGGATTTTATCCAAACTGTCGTAACTTCTTGCGTCGGCTTATGTCGGAGTCAAGTGGGTGGATGAGAGAGTAAATCAGCAGAGAGCTGTGAAGCTCGGGGTGATGGGCAGTGCAGCGCAGATGACAGATAATGGGATGATATCATCCATTTCCTGGAAAATGAGATGTTTCTGGCCAAAGCATTCCAGACGCGGAGCACTTAAGTGAGCTGGAGAGTTCCTGGAATATTTTAAACAGATATTTCAGTAGTCCAGGTGTAACGTGATTAAGGATGAGTAACAGCAAGATATGACTCAAGGTCAAGATTTCTGGTAGCTTTTCTGTAGGCGACAGTAGAAATTACAGGCAAGGAAAGTGAGGGGGACTGAGAGCTATGGTCAAGATGGGGGGAAAAAATGAACACGGGGCCATTAAGTAGTTTAACCTGTGTCACGTTGGGAGTGGAGAGCATTGTCTGAGCTGTGTTACCGTCAAATATGAGAATGTTTAGGTTTAGATATTTTTTTTCCTCTAGTCTAGTGGGAGGTGTCCCTGCCCATGGCAGGGGGGGTGGAACTAGATCATCTTCAAGGTCCCTTCCAACCTAAACCATCCTGTGATTCTGTAGGAGGACTCATGAATTGCAAGTGTTGAAACAGCCCGAAATGCCATAATGGAGGGGAAGATTAGGAAACATTAGACAGCTTGCATGTCCGACAGGTGATTTGGAAGATGACTGCTTTTGGGAAGGGTGACTCCTGCATTTTGCGTAGCAAGGAAGATGATTTCTGGTGACTCATTTCAGTTACCTTCTGCTGAGTTTGTTGTCTATGTTCAGTTGTAACACGTGGACAGAGTCCTTATGAGAGAGGCCCAACATCAGTGCTGGAAGGTAGTAAGAGACTTTCTGGATATTATAGACAACTCGAAAAACCAAGAGGGGTTTTACTTGCCAGTTGCTGGATTTCAAACTTAAAATGAAGCAAAAACTGGACAGGGAATTTTTACATCTACTTCACTGGTGATAAACGTAAGGAAAATGCACAAGAAGGTTTGGTATCTTGGGGTGGGAGGGTGGAAGAACTGCTCTAGCACTGGGATAAGGATTCTCATGAGCAGACACACCTGGATCACTCATGCTGAACCAGATAGTCCCATAGGGCAAGCTGTTCTGAGCTCCGCTACTGAAAGACTAGGAAAAAAAACACAACAAGATTATAGAGGTAAAAGGAACATACAATGTCAATGTAAATGAAGAGAGCTACAGGTGAACCTTAGTAACACATCCAACATCTTTCCATCACGATCCTCAGAAGCATAAAAATAAACCAGGGCTGTACACGCTTCATCCAGCTGCTGAAATCAAGGTGCTGGTACGTTAAGACAGAACGCGCCTGTCTGGGCTGCTAAAAGGCAATTGTGCTTCAGAGGATCTTTAAAAGATAAACACGTGCCCCTGCCCACCCCCCCAGTGAAATGTCTCATCCTAACAGTATTCTGTGCTTAGCACATCTGGCAAATGTGGGCTAATCTTTTCTCACCTTTCTAAGATCAGTTGGCCAACAGTATCTAATTATCTTGATATTGAGTGGTTTGACTTGGTGTTTACAGGCTGTCTCCTGTGAGGGGACATTGAGTGTGGGTGGATGGGGGTCAGGGAGGACAGAGAGACGGTTGGGACTAAGTGCGAGTTGTATTCTGTTTCCTGGAAAATTAATACCTTTGTGAAAGTGAAGCCCCATGATCCATATCGTGCATTGGGGTCTCCTGAACGCCAAAGGAAATCGGTCCCAAAGGGTGCAGAACTGCACGCAGGGGAATCCCAGTGGTGTATTTAGTAGTGGGGTCCCAGCTTGTCTGGGGCTGGCAGGTACCTACAACGATCTCTGCTCCTAGTTGTGTGTGGGACTATCTAGGTGCAAAGAAAACTGATCCTGCTAAAACTTCTAAGGTTTCATTTTAAACCAGCAACTGTTCCTCAGTCAGGGTAGTTGCCTGGCAGGTGGCACCTTCTAGCCCTCTCCTTCATCACTGGTCCTGTCTTCATTGTCACTAAATTAGCTGTATTGTTATGTCGGGTCTTAAGGTATGTGACTTTCCTTTACCAGAACCCACAAATATTAGGCGGTGGGACAATCTCAGAACACAAAGTGGAGGCAGGAATGGAGATGGGAGCAGAGCAATGCTCTAAGAAGGAGTAAGGAGTTGTGACAAAAGCCTTGAGGAAAGCCAAGGCAGATAATGCTCATATCGCCCTAAAATGGGTAACAGGTAGGAAACAAGGTCTGGAATCATATCAGAGAATCATAGAATGGTTCAGGTTGGAAAGGACCTTGAAGATCATCGAGTTCCCACCCTCTGCCATGGGCAGGGACATCTCCCACTAGACCAGGTCGCTCAAAGCCCCGTCCAGCCTGGCCTTGAACACCTCCAGGGATGGGATCATACGCTGAATGTGTAAATATGTTCCTGGTAACCGTAGACGAATGGGCCCTGCGGTGAGGTGGCTCCACTAGAGAGCACAGCTGCTGAACGGGGGGTGCCATGGGCAGGAGTGGTGGTTTCTGGCAGTGTCCGAAGTGTAACAAGGATGGACCTTGATTTTTATGAGTTTAAAATCAGTCTTTTGGCAAACTCTAAAACTGTAATCCTCCATGTCAGGCAACGGCTTGATAGCTTAATGGCTTTGTAATGAGGGAAAAAAATGTCTACATTATTTTTTGGAACTCTTTTGAAAAGCAGTCGAGGGCTGTATGTGTCACTTAAATTCCAGGTGAGCACGCACCTTTGAAATTCCAGGTGAGCATGTACCTTTGAAGCAGTCTATGTTGTTTTCTAAAATACCCCTAAGTGGAAAGCCAAGAACCAGACTACCTGATTGTGTGGCTAAAAGCTTTTTGAAATAGAGTTGGTTTGAATTCCTACGCTTTATTGGAAAAAATGAAAAAAAATATATGTCAGAGGGTTGAGTGAGTTAGTCTGTGCAGATTTCAGACTGTGCGAGTACTGTAGCAAAATACTGGCAGAAAAGCCCCTGTCTTGGGAAGATGCTCCTTGATCTTGTAAGTTGGTTAGTAAACAAAAGTGGGCTTAGAAGAGGCAGCAACACCTTTTGGGCTGATCAGGACAATACAGAGACTGAATCTCCCCAGAGATTTGAAAAATCGACAACAGTTTTTATTTTTTCCCCTTGGAAGGGGGGGGGGGTAGTTGTAGGAGTAAGAGGACCCTGAGCACCGTTGAGCTTTCTGGTCCCAAGCACCATCTGCAGTCAGCTGGGATCAAGCACAGGGGACATGGATGTCCTGCTCCCTTCCCAGAAGCTCCTTCCTTAATAATTTCTCTTTCTCATTCATAATAGACCCGTCTCACTGTGACAGTAGCTAGTGGCTGTTGCTTAGCAAGAAAATAAGAAGAGGGCATGCATCAGCTCTGATCCCTTCTCGTGGCTCTTGCTGATTTGTTGCATCTCCATCCCAGTGCTTTAACAGCCCTCACTGCAGGATCTGCCCTTGCTTCCCCTGCTCATTTTTGAATCTGCTTCCCCTGCTCATTTTTGAATCCCTTTATAATCTGGCATCCAAAACATTCCGTGACAATGAGTTCCACAACTGAATGACTGCTGTGCAGAAAAACATACTTTCCTTTTCTGCCTGAATATTTCATTGGTTTTCCCCTAATTTTTTCACGTTATGAGAAAGTAGTGAATTATTTCTTCATCTTTTCCATTCAATTCATGTGACCAGCTGCCTTCATGCTTCACCTCCAGTTCCAGTCATCGTTCACATACTCTTCCCTTTGCACGTAACCTGTTTTTTAATCACTTTTCTGGTTTTACTACAAACTCCTGAGGCGTAGGGAAAGGCACTTCTAGAGCTGAATGCCACGCTCAGGGCACGGGTGAGCCGTGGGTTTATAAAGCAGAATAGCGTCACTAATTTTGCTGGATTCTCAGTTCTCTCTGCACTTGTGACAGCTGTTGAACACTTTCTTTTTTTAAGCATTGCTCACGATAATGGCAAGACTTCTTTTCTTAGTGTGAATAGGTAATGAGGTCACCACCACTGTATGGCGTCAGTAGTGTTTTTCCCCACGTGCGTTACTTTGCCGCCATTACCATCGTGGCACAAGGGCAGATGAAATTCACAGTATCATAAATTTTTGCAACGCTTCACAGTAGTTTTGAATACCCTGAAGGATTTTGCACTGTTGATAAGATTAGTTGCCCTTGTGTTCACTCTTACAAGCCAGTTATGAGTGGGGACCATTCATAATGTCTCATCCTCAACGACTGAGGATGGGAAAGGCCAAGACTTGAGCTTTTCTCGCAATTCGGTAATGTTGTGGTTTAGGTACCAGGACAGGTAAGAACACATCAATACTAAAGGAATGGGCTGCCAAATTAACAGCAACCAGAGTGGAGCAGGAGCTTCCAGCCTCTGAAAAAGCAGTGGGATAGAGGAGGTGCTTTGGGCCAGAAACAAGAGGCACAGCTCACGGGAAAGGGGCAGAAGTAGGGCTCGCTGGAGGTGGCTTTAATTGCTATTTTGGGAGCTGGCTGCCGTTCAGCCAGGCAACATACTTGGATGGAAAGTAGAGAAGAAATACAGGCGTTTTGCCCGCATCCATGAGCAGCTACTGGGGATGGGCTCTTCTGGTGATGGATATGCCTGGCGCTCTGTGTTTGTGTTTTCCTCCATCAGATACAGTCAGCCACTAAAGTTGCTAGGTTAAGATATTTTCTGGAATCCAGGGGCTCCATCTGCTCCTTCAAGCACTATTGCCTCTGTTCCGGTGGGGTGTTTTGTTTTGATTCAGTTAGAGTTTAATGGGAAGGGTTCGGGTAATTGAATCTCTAACCCCTCGCAGTTCAGCAGGCTGTATCGGAGGGCAGGACCTCTTCACTTCTACGAGGAAATTCATGCAGACTGAAGCAGTTTCTCATAAACAAACTAGATGTACACTGGGGTGGAAATCCATCTTTCACGATATAAACAAGAAAAGTACGTGTACATGTAACAAGGAGTGAAGCTTGAAACGTAAGTGCCTGGACGTCCCGGCCAGTTTCTGGATGGCCGCTTGAGCCGATAGTGTAGTGGTAGGCAAGAGTGTATGTAGCTTAAAGAAACCTTAAAGTGAAGAAACAACTGGTCAAGCTGTATCTCAGATGAATGTTTTAATGGGAATATTTGTGTGACTTAAGATGTTTGAAAGTCCCAACTTAAGGGATGATGAAGTCTCAAAAAAGCAAAAAGAAGAGGTAACTATCATATCCCTATTCCAGCTCCTGGTAGTAAGAGTAACACCAGTGGTGGGTAGCTTCAGCATAGAAGAATTTTAGACCTTGTATTGGAAAGGAAGCAGATGGGTACTGGACATCTTGAATTTTCCAGCATATAATGGAGGGTATTCCTTTTGCACCTGAGCTTTTGAGGTCTTACCCCAAGGATGCTCTTACACAGTCAGAGCCAAATGAGCTGCTTGAACTTTCTGCATTGGTTACCCGAGTTGCTAAGCTTTCGTTTTGTTAGTTGACAGATGCTTTTGCTCTTTGATTAACTACGCGATCCATTTATTATCTTCATATAATCCTGTAGGGTGAGCAATATAGCCCACTCCATTAAACCAGGGACCCGTTTTTTACAAAACACAGATACCAGACTTGATTTTTTTGTTTGTTTGTTTGTTTGTGTCAGTTGGGAATGCCAATGTCACTACTGTGGTGCGAAGGAAATGAAATACGTCCACAAAACTGCAACCTCTTTAAATGTTTGGTTTGAAAATACAACACAGGATGCAATTTTTACCCAGGGCAGCTGTGTTTGGCTTTGTGTTCAAGTGTGCGCAGCGATACAGGCAGCTGCTACGTAGCTGCCATAGCGAGCGCTTCATAAGAAGAATGAGTCTGGTATTCATAGCCCTTTTACTGTCAGAGGTCTTATTTTCACATTTGACAAGGCATAATCTATGCCTTGTTAAGAAAGATTTTAAAAGCCTTATTCCAGGAAGTTAACTTAGCAAATTTCTTCATTTTTCCCCACCCTCCCTTTCCTCAAGGGACATTCCGCACCGCTCTGGTTCCAAGCTACCTCTTCACATACTGTTTGTAAACACTGCAGACTTCCACGCTTCCCTTCGCCAAGGCATGTTTCCTCCCCAAAACGGACTGTCTGGAATAAGCTCTCACAGAGAGCATAGCTCTGGGTTTCTTTTCTTTTTCTTTAGGGGGGATCTCTTTACCATCCGAAGCTTCATTCCGCTTTTATATTTTTCCATCTAAAAGTGCTGTCAGATTTTGGGTCTTGATTTTTCAGTTTTCACTTGTGGGATCTCATCGTTGCCGTTACCCCGTGCAGCTTCTCCTTATTTGCTCTAAAGTGATTTATTCCTGCGTTGCACTGCTCAGGACTAACACCAACCTTAGCACAGCAGTGCATCGGGGAGCGCAGGCATCGCTTCTGACACTGCAGTGGTTGTGTCCTTTTATTGTTGTAACAGAAGTATTTTTTGGTGATAGCGTACCCTTTATCCTACCCTTCTAAGAACTGCAAGTACATAGTGTTAACACTTATGGCAAATAAGTTGCAGCGGTAAAGGTGTATTGTTACTGTCTTTGTGTTGAACTTCAGCATCTTAAGGCCGTTCCATGAAGTATGCCACCTTGGACTTCACTGCAAACACTTACCTCTAAAGTATAAAGTGGTAATAAAGTCTACAGTGATTGTAAGAGTGGGAAAATACCCAAACTACTGCTTTCATTCTTTCTTTCTTAAACTCAGATTTCTACCCCAAAATGGTGTCATTTGCCAGCTTAGTAGACGCCATATTTTTCGTTTTCATGCATATGTTCCCTAACTCAGGCTGTCACCTAGCAATTACTTTTTGTCACGGGATAAGGTTTAAACAAGCATTTATTATGGTGGGGTTTGCCTGTTTATGAAAAGAGCTGAGCATGCCTCTGGTTATCCTGTTTCTGTATGTGCTAGAAACTGGGTTTTACGTGGCTTCACCCAGAAATTTGGGCAGTTATCGTGACAGTGACACCACGAGAGCCAAGAAAATAAAGATCATAACGTGCCGCCTAACACACTCTTACCAGAATAGATCTGGGTACATATTTATGGACAAGTCTCTTGTAACCAGTGTTATTTAGGGTGGGCGAGCAGTAGTATACACCAAGGTCCCAGGCAGGTTCGTACCAAAGAAAGTGTAGTGTTGACATCTCTGTGCTGTTACTACTGCACGTGATAACATCCCCTTGCTCCTGGAGATGAAATCCATATGCTGTAATCCAGATTATGGATGTGCCGCTGTGGATGGGAGGGGTTTCTGCCCCCGCTGCCCTGTTCTGCTCCCTTCCTTCTGCCGTTGGTGCAGCTACGTAGTGGGTCAGTGCCTGGAAACCAAACCTTTTGTTTAAGGCATTTTTAGTGGCGTTTGCGTGGCCTTCAGCAGTCATTCCCAGCAATCGTCTGCCTCTCCTACTGCAGGGTTTTTGATCCTCTGCAGAGCAACTGTGTTCCTGAATGGATTTTTAAAGCTCTAAAGCCATGATTTAACTTGACTTTTGAATCCCAAGCATCGATAGCCAAGGTCAGCTGAGCAATGCCACTTGCCCAACTCGCCGAGAGGGGAGTGCTCTTGACTCTTAATGCAGGTGCACGAATGGCAAAGTCTCACTTAATGATAAAGTCTCCTTTGCTGTTTTATTCAGTAGTGCCGTGATTTCCCCGTTTGCTTCATTTAGGAACATTAAAGCTTGTTAATGAGTTCAGACTTGGGATGGTTGGGTGTTGGTTTTTTTTTTTGCCATTGCTAGTGCATTTATGAAGTTGGTTACTGGCAGACTTTCCATGCAGTAAGATGTTCTGGCACATTTCATCCTTCGCCTTCTCCACAGGATGAGCACTGAAGCTGTTGTGGAAGCAGAGTGGAGTCATACAGCGGGTTACTTAAACAATGTCTATTATGTACTCCACTGTGTAACAGAGGGAAAAATCATGTCATTATTCTCTCTAGATATTAAAACCCAGTTCAGCTCAAAGGTGACCTATTTGGAAAGCCAACAGCTCCCTTTATAATATCATCAGTGGGCGCTTTTTCAATATCCTGTATAATTTAGGACTGAAAGCACCTGTCTTCTCAACCCAGATGTCCAAGGCACTGAGGCATGACCGGCTGAAACCCGGGCGCTGGAATGCCCTCCTGCTGAGTTATTTCTTTAGCCATCATCTACAATCACTATTTATCTGCAATCAGACTTCATACTGCGTTGTCTATAGACCCGGTGAGACTGAAAAGCATTAGGAGAATTCGCTTTTGAACCAGTGACGGCAGCAACAGCAGCGTGTGCGTGCAAGCCGACAAAACCTCACATCTCTGCCACTGGACATCTCTCGAACACCTATAAGAGCAGAAAAGGGGCTTGATACAAAACAGTAAGGGCTCTATTTCAGTGTGAAAGTTGGGGGAAAAAAAAAATACAAAACACGAGCTGATTAGCTGGGTCTCAAATACTTGAAGTATCTAGCGATTGCCTGCACAATACTTCGTCGTGATATTAGCCTGACAAGACCAGCCTTGGTGACAGCCAAGGGGCCATACATTTCTTGAAATAATTAAGCAAAAATATCTCACACATGGCTTCTCCCTGAGAATGTGGCCTTATCAGGTTTCAATTTTATTTTGGTTTTGTTCTGCATTATGGCTTGTTCTTCCCTGCGTGAGGTTGGTGGTGGGGGTTGTGACAGGGGAAGCTGAAAGGGAGAGGGGGAAGAGAGCAGAGTACGCTTCATTTATCTTGGAAAAGTACATACAACTTGCAGATGAACAACTACTCTGATATTTTTCATTACCACTTGTGATTGTAGCACTAAATGAAGATTATATTAACAGTAGGTCTGATATATGCTCAAGTGTCGAGATAGATCAGTATTATAGAAAATTCTTTGTTTTTAAGAGGGACCTTGTATGATGTCAATGCAGCAACTGAAAAGGATTGTTATCCACTGAAACTATGAGAACTGGGGTTTTTTGTCACTAAATAAGCCGGTATCTTTTGGTCAATCGTAGTCAGCAGTGAGGGGAAATAGCTTTGTGTCATCTTTCTGGTCTAAAGCCACTGGGAATTTTGACAGAAGCCATGCAACCATGAGCCAGGGCAGAAAAGCTGCTCAGGTCACCATAAGAATGCCCAGGTATTCCCGATTTAGGTGTTTAGGTTTTTTGTTTTGTTTTGTTTTGTTTTAATTAGGTTATATTATTAAAATGGCTGTGTGTGCTGATTGAGGGCAGCCTTTCCCATAGGACATATCTCCTCATACTAGCAATGGGGATGGATTAACCAGATGGAAGAAGATGCTTTTTTGAATCATGGTTTGGAGAATGAAGAAAAATAAAGTTTGTTGTTTACTTTGAGGCTTGGAAAAATGAACTTGCCGCTTACATCTCCGTTCAAACTCCCTTCTTGTTTGCATAACTTTGCAGAAGGTTGAGTTTGCAAAAAGCAGCCAGTGACTTCGGTCCCTCAGGTGGTATTTTGTGGGCAGTTCAAGTTGATAAAAAGTCAAGATGCTGCCAAAAGGAAAGGTTTCACTTTCCCTCTTCATCCCGGTCTTGGATTCCCACCTCCTCTCTCTTGCCAGCACTAAAGCCCATGTGGGCATCAGAAGGCTGGTAAGCACCAGGCTTGGGGTTTTGGGGTTTTTTTTGCTTTGGTTTATTTGGGTTTGGGGTTTTTTTTTGGACTGTGTGAGATCTGGTGCTGGCTGAAGGGAGGGAGGAAGGACATGAGGCCAGGATCAGCCTCAGTTGTCAGCAGGCAGCACTTAGATGAGCTTAAAATGAATGTGGGGCTCCAGTTGTAGTGCCAATGAAAGTCAACAGCTTGCAGAAGTGTTACTCAAAGAGTCAACCTACGGGACTGTGTCCTAGAAAGAAGGAAAAGGGAAACTCTTCTCTGGCTCTTCAGAAATTTATTCAAAGGGCTGTTCAAAAGCAGAACTACCAGTGTTGAGATCTGGTGATGCCACCTTTAGCAAGGATGCCCAGAACTCCAGCCCATGGGAGTGGTGTCTTCTTGGACATAGCTGAATGTGTGGATAGCCACTGCAGTGCTCTAGGTAACCGCTGGTAGATAACCCTGGCAATGCTTTCAGGTCTCTGTGACCTCTGTGGGAGCATCAAAGTCTCACTCTGGTGTGAGGGTATGTTCAAAGGCACAGAAGTTTACAGAAGAAGCTGTAGAAACATTTTAGCTTGATATTCCAGCATCAGGAAAGAAGTAATGAGGCTGAAAAAATAATCCTTATTTACTCTTCTTATGTTACTTGCAAGATGGTTCTTCTTTGGATACCTTGAAAGTTAGCACATGGAAAGAGTTGGTTGCATCATTTCATAGTAACTGTCAAAACCTCTCAGTAGCTTCAAACTTAGTAGCTGGAGGAAGGTCATGGGACACTCGCCACTTGGCATCCAGTTTGTGGTTTTTATTGTTCTGGGGAAATAAGAGGAACTGTTGCTGGGAAATTTGGTAGAACAGATGTAATAATAGATCCAGAAGCACTCACTGGGCACTAATGCTAAGCTTTGCTTTCTTCTTCAGAACAAAGTAAACACAAACATCTCTTCACTTTCTCTCTTGTAACTTAGTCTTTTTTTTTTTTTTTTTTTTTTTTTTTTTTTTTTAAGTTCTGAATTCTAAATCAGTGTGTTTAGAGGTATGGAATGAATCCTTGGGAATAACCTGGAGATTTTGGGAGCTTACAGTTGTGATCTATGAACCCATTGTATATAGAACGTAGTAACACGTAACCTATATGTGCATAGGTTTTGTGCTGTTGAACCTGTCATCTCGTTGCTGTTTTGATAACCTTGCATCCTTCCTAAATGAACAGAAATCCAAGGAAATTGGGTCGCTTAGTTTGGGGTTGTTCAGTGAACAATGTGCCTTGGCTCCAGAGGCTGGAGTTGGTATCTTTCAGTGTTAGAACCAATTCTTCTCTTGTGGCAAGTTTTGATGATTATTTTGAACACCTTTCAGCACAGCTTCTCTGGAGGTATGGCCATTATCTCCCTGGTCTGCTGGAGAAGCCCCTGCTATACAGAGACCTGGTTAGTAGTTCATTGTTGCCCTTTTGCCACAGTCGCTTGCCAGGACACTTGCAGAATGGCCCTGTCATTGATCTGATTTCCTTGGGGCCACACGGGGGTAACAAGAAGTTGGGCTGAAACAAAACAGCACGTTGCTGTTCTCATGCAGAACTGAGGAGACGATCTGAGTTTTCCCTTAAGACGAAACCAATTTCAAATGGGCTTGTTTCCATCCATCAGTTCTCCTAATATGTTTGGACCCACAAACCCAGTTCAGCAACATAAGAAAGGGATGGAGGTCCCAAAGATGAAACATCCGTAGCAGATTTCAGTTGAACTGGCAAGTGGGTGAGTCGTGGGGAGCCAGCTGTAGCATTTCCATCACAGACAAGGTTGGAGGAGCTTGAGGGGTCATAGATGGTCACCTCAACCATCAAATGCCAGTCAGTTCAGGATACTGGAGGCGGTCGGTTCGCACACAGCACTGAGCAAGCTGTAGCGACCCAGTCATGCGGTCTGAGAACAGCGGAGGCAATGGGAGGAGGAATATGAAGTGTGAGGAGGAAAAACTGGGGACACAAGACACAAACCTGCAGTGAATCAGTTTCCATCATTCCTGCAGTGTGAGGAACCTGGATTCTTGGATGCCAGCTAGGATGAAATTGGTCCCATCTAGGGCTGTATAAAACTGCTGAATATTCGACTTAATTTTCTTCTCTTNTTAGGTTCAAGTACTGAAAAAGGCTCAGGTACCGGGGGACTGTACAGAAAATGAAGCACTCAGAAGGACAGCCGTTTTCAGTAAGTGGACTTGATCAAGCATAGGTAATGGGGAGTTAGACCATCTTTGAAAACCATGATGCGTGTCCCGTAAAAGGATTGCAGACTTACTGTTATAAGTTTATTTTAAGTGGAGAGAGATTTGGCCTCTTACGGATTTGAATCCTTCTAGGGCCTATCGGCATGGAAAATTAAGAGGGATTTTGCTGGGGAGGTGCCTGGAGGCATTGCCTCTGTCTTGGTCATATTTATGCACACAAAAAGAACCAGAAACAGGATTGTTAGCCCCTCAAACTTCTCCAAGGCATTGAATAGAGGCTTGTGTTTCACTGAGAGAAAGCAGGATGTCATCTGCTAAAAAAGCAATTTTATATTCTTCATCATGGGTTGGGATGCCCTGAATCTAATTTAAGGCTTTGAAGTACTCTGAACCTACTTGCATTATCACTAAATCCCCTCCAGTTAACATGTTTGGGGAAAGGCGCATATCTTAAAAGAAATAACCATGCAAGGAGCCTTCCCCACGATAGCTGAGACTTTCGTGCAGACATTGCAAAGCGTAATCTAAAACTTCCTTGGCTGCAATTAAGTAAATCTTGTGTCCTACAGCAGTGAGATAGTATCTCCACAGAAATGCTTTTTAAAAGTTTCCTGTTTCCATTGTGTTCTCAATCCCCATGGGATAATATTCTCATTCACTAAATCCTGGGCCCTTAAAAAAAAAAATAATTAAAACAGGTGTGAGTCAATGGGATTCCCCAACTTTTGTTTGGCTTTTGCTTAAGGAGCATTACAACACGCACGGTTTATTTGAGCAGTCTGGGGAGATGCCAGTGTTTGCACGCAGTTGAGTGAGCCCGGAGACACAAGCATCTGGCGAGGGAAAATGTGGATTCTCAGGATGCGCATCAGACCCTTTTATTCCATGCTTTGCCTACAATGGCAAAAGTTTTCCCTGTCTCTCTCCCATACTGTTTGTGTTTTGGCTGCTCTTGCTGAGGAAGCGCTGTCTCAGGATGAGCGCACCAGCACCTCGTACACGTGGATTCGGTCCCAGCTCCGCCCCGAATTCGGTGCGCACTCCAGCAAATGACTTCACGTGCCTCAGTTTCTCCAACTGTAATGAATGTCGACCAAAAACAAGGGCATAAAAATAATGCAGCAGTTCCCAAATCTTTTAAACCTGCTTTTCTGCATGCCCCTGGGCTCACTACCCAGCTTGGGATTCACTAGCTCACCCTTTGGGGGACATGCTGAGCTCCAATGAAAGCTGTTGGACAAGTGAAACCTTCATGCAGCTGTCTGGTTGCAGATGATGTCTGGTTCTCCAGATGAACCTCATCCACAACTGACTGGTTTGATTGAGTCTCCCTGATCTGCGGGAGACACTGCTCTGAAGTGCATTTTAGGAGGAGACCACTGTGTTTCTGAGGGCATTTTGGGTCTGCTGCTCCCTCCTTGGGAACAGGAGAAGGAGAAAATGGTCCATAAAATTTCCATTACCCTGAAAAGCAGAAACATCTGTTGGAGACTGCAAGTGAGGTTGGAAGTGGTATTTACCAGCAAGAAGCTGGCATCTACTCTGTTCAGACCCTCTGCAAAATAACTCTTGCTTCCTCCCATGGAAAATAACGTGGAGGAATCTCTGAGTCAGGATCTGCCCCAGGCACTTAAAGGCAGCAAACTGCACACTTCTTTGCCAGGCTGTTGTGCGTGTACGCATGTGCGCGGGGTATATGCCTGTGCTCTGAACGAGGTGCATCTCATGAAATCGCAGTTCAGCAATGAACTGTTTCTAATAAGTCTTACATAAAGTCAGCTGTTCTGCATCACATATTTTGGGTTTAGAAACTCAGCTCTTTAAAGCGGAGTTTCAGAAAATAAGCTGTATTTATTTATTTATTTATTTATAAAGGAGGGAATTGGAGAAAGTAGCAAAGTTCCCAAGATATCCAGAGACATATGGTCCCTCCATTCCCAGAAAAAGCATGTGTTAGGGAAAGGGGAATGGCCTGCTTTCTAAGACAGTGCCTTGGATCTACGTGATGCTTGCTTGTGCCACGTATAGCCCGTGACTGCCTCTTTCGCGGTAATTTTGGTGCTAGAAGGGCAAGCACCTTCTCTGTGATTGCAGAGCTGCCCCATGAGGAGCTGCTAGTAGGAGTTAGGGATCTTCAGTGCAGCCAGTTCCCTTTTCCTCCTGTTATTCCAGAGGATGGAAGTGTCCTGCTGCCCTGGCTGCATGAGCTTCCCAGTTAAATCAGCCCTCAAATATGGAGAAATGAACTGCACCTAGATTAGTCAAATGTCCACGTACATTTTAAAGGAGCGATGGGCTGCGTGTCTGTATGAGGTAGGTATCTGTTTCTCCCTTGTTTGGTCCTTCACCAGACCGCAGGTAAGACCGGGTGTGCTCTGGATGCCAACCAGAGCAGTCTCTGCTGGGAAAGGGCCAAGAAATCCAGAGGCTGGAAACTACTGTGGACAACCTCCTCCCAGCAGCATCCTCTCCTGCCAGGTGAGGGTCTTGCATCCCAAAATGATGGTAAATTTACTGTATAAAGTATAACAGGAAGGCAACTAACATCCTTGGCTTTCACCACAGGATGCTTTGCCAGCTTCTTCTCCCAGTCTGTTTTATTGTGGAGCGTCCCATTAAAAAGCAAGGGGATTGAAATGGTGGTTTGAAAACTGAGAGGCAAGAAAGGCTCTTCTGTGTCATCGTGGTGCACTGTTTCATAGTCACAAGGCAGTTCATTTTTTCAAATCACTACCTTGCTCCAAGAGATGTGATGAGTAAATGAGTCACAGTGCGTGCTGAGCAGAGGCTGCTCCTTGGCTGTGAGATCTGCTGCTTTTTGAAATTAATTTAATTGTGGGCTCTATGCTTATAGAATCATAGAATGGCTTAGGTTGGAAGGGACCTTGAGGATCATCGAGTTCCCACCCCCCTGCCCTGGGCAGGGACACCTCCCCCCAGCCCAGGTTTCTCCAAGCCCCGTCCAACCTGGCCTTGAGCACCTCCAGGGATGGGGCAGCCACAGCTTCTCGGGGCAACCTGCACCAGTGCCTCACCACCCTCACAGGGAAACATTTCTTCCTAATATTTAATCTAAATCTCCCCTCTTCCAGTTTAATGCTGGCTGAGCTGGCTACCTGTAATACTGGTTGATTTAACAGGTTATTTCCTTGGCTTTGTGTAAATCGTTTTGAGACCCGACCCTGTGGGTGCTGCTGCTTCCCACGCCATGCAGCGTTATCTGAAGAGTTGTCTTGAGTTGCCCACCCTAGCACGGGAGGGCGCAGGTGAAGGTGCCAAGGAATAAGCCCACATCTGTGACAAGATCCTGGTCCCCCTGCCTGAGGCTGGTGCGATGCATTGAATCTGTTTTTCTCCCTTCCACCTGTGCTGCAGAGCTGGAGGGTGGTTCAAGGGTGCAGTCGTTTAGGGGGTTATGCGCATCCCTCTCAAGCATCCAGACCGAGCGCTGTCAGATACAACATCCCAGGCTAGACCATTAGTTTGACTGTACGTGGCATTTCTTTCTGTCCTTTTGCCAGGTTTTCTTCTGAGAATAATATATGTACGTTGCAACGTTAGCTAACGATGCCAAGGACTGCTGGAGGAACTCTTGCAAATGACCCGTTTTTTTGTGAGATAATCTGTGGGTTATTAAAAAGACATATATTTAAAAATCCTAAAGTCAACAGATTTGCATGAAAAATTGTCTGCCTCGTCTGGCTTACTTGACACTTTGGCTGTCTCAGAACAGATGGGACAGTATCCAGCTGTGGGAAAGGAAATACATTTAATGTTCATATTGTGGTCATTGAAATGTGAGGGGCACCAACAGGCTCGTAAGGAACCATTGAGAAAATCCCCAAAGCCTGTCAAAGCCTCGGTTGCATAATTTTGCCATAACAGTGCTGCTCAGAGTAGCTGTGCTAAATCTAATAGCTGTGCGGGCTGTTCTGTCCTGTCATGAAAGATTAGGTTTGATTAAGACCAGTAGGTTTCAAGAAATCATTTGTCCCTGCAGATCCACGCAGGATGTTCTTGTGGGCTTAAAGAAGAACCTCTGAGGAAGCAGAAAGCTAGCAGTTTCTGGAGGGGAAAAAGAAAACAAACCAAACCCGGGAGAGACAGACTGGATTGAAAAGAAAAAAGACCCTCAACTGTCCCTAATTTTCATTCATGTTCCTGGTGAGAGAGATTTTCTCCTCCTGTAGGATCAATCACTTGTTGCCCCGGTGGGTAGGAGTTGCTTTGGGTGGCTTTAGCCACGCGGTGCTTTCTTGAAAGGATAGAACTGACCCCAAAATAATTCCTTCTGCGCAAGGACACTAGAGGTGAATTAAAAACTGGCAACGGCTTCATCCGTACCACTCCGCTGGCTTCTCGCAGGGAGTTTTGGCAATGATGGGAACAGCCAGAACCCTGCGAGCCCCTTATTGCTGGGCGCTGGAGCGCTCGCGAAGCTCCGCCAGCTCGATGCCAGGGGCTGAGCTGGCCCCACAGCGTGGAGGGCATCTCCCTTACTGCTGCTTTCTTCAGCCAAGTAGGGTCCCCTGCAGCATTTCACAGCTTCCTGCTTCTTACCATTATTTTTTTTTCTCTTCTTTTTGCTTAGAGATGAGCCTGGATTTACCCCTTCCTGACTCTTGCTAAAATTGATCTATGGGCCATCTTAGCTGCGCATAGTGGGCAGAACAAAAGCCCTGACCCAAAAGTCTTGCGCGTTCAGATCCACCTCCAAACTCCACAGCTTGAGCCCATCTCCACTTTTAATTATACCAGACCATTCCCATGTGTCTTTGTCTGTAAAAGACGCATCCCCTCATAGCTGTATCTGCTTTAAAATTATATCAATTGCTGTTTTTCTAAATCCCTCTATCAAAGAAATCCTCTCCCCTCCCTACTAAATCTCTTGCACTTGGAACTTCAGGGAACAGAGCAGATGCAGTTTGATGCCCTCATCCAAACTAATGATTTGTTTCTGGCCGAGAACATGTTACCATCAAGGGGTTTTAATATTCTGCAGAATTTAGTGGAGGCCAATAGAGTAGGAGGGGGTTAGATGCTCTGCCTTTGCCAAGATGTTTATGCAGGAGGAATGTTATTTATGTAAATCTGGAAGCACTCTTGAAGCGATAGCCTTGCTCTTGCATCTCAGACTTTTTTCATTAAGTCGTTGATCTTCCTTCAAAAAAACTTTTTTTTTTTTTTTTTTAAATAAT
>VZSZ01012200.1:220689-261032 GCA_013398815.1 Ibidorhyncha struthersii | reverse complement strand
AAAAATCCCTCTGAAAACCTAAAACTCGAGCATGAAAAGTGCTTGGGGAAAAATATTTACTGCACAACTGCTCCAAACTACCCACATTATACAGACCACGGCAATTTCTTGAAGAATGCTGGGGTAACAACCGCCTGGTTCAGGGTTTCACGCATCCTCTCCCCCTCTTCTCCAGCTGCCTCCTTTCTCCTTGTAAATGAAGCCATGGCATGCTCCAACATCGGACCGTCCTCTTTAGGCTAAGCCTGTTTCACCTAAGCAGGCCATGCACAGGCAGTAAGTTAAAAAACAAAGCTTGAAGAAAATCCTAATTGCCAAAATAGGTGGAGTAGGGACAAGTACCGCTCTTCATCTTCAAGTTGTTTCTTTCTCACTGGTACGAAGCACTGCAGACCACGTTTCTTGCGTGAAGCAACCAGCTTCTGGCAAAACTCAGTTTGTGCTCCTGAGTTTTTTGGAAAGACTTGCTCTCCTTGTAAAATTTTTAACATGTTTTATAAATTTCCTCCCTGTAAATAGCATGATAAGTAAGTGCCACTCACAGCTTTGCCTGTTAAAACCCAACACGTAATGAGAAAGTTTGGCAGGATGGGCTGAAGGGCACAAGGTGGACATCTATGAGTGTTTTTTTTGTTCTAGGGGAAATCGGGCAAAAGCCCAAGTGTCAAAGCCAGGCAGCGTTAGCCGTGGTATGGTCTGCTGGGTGCTCATTGTGTGTCTCGGTGTGACATGTGGCTTGTGGGGTGAGGAGATAAGGATGCAAACTCAGTGAGTGAGGTGGTGGCAGGTAGAGAAGGCTTGGACGAACGTGTTGCTCAGAGATCAGGGTGTGTATGAAGCTTCACAGACTGTCTTACTCACCTTCCCTGGAGGGACACAGGTAACAAACTTGCAGAAGCACTTCTCCAGAGCCCCGTTATATGTCCTGAAGAGCTTTAAAAATATCTCCAAAAAGGCTAATGGCAATTCTGGATCCCTGCGTGGGTGGACTGTGAAAGATCACCAAAGCTGGTGATGCTGTGACCTTCAGGTGCCCGGTGAAGATCCCACCGCACGGAAGAGGATCCCTGTGCAGAATTATCCTGCATGCCATGGAAATCAAGAGCTGTAGTGAAGTGGATGCTGTGTTTCAGGTATTTGAATGTGATGATTTCCACATAGGAACATGCGTCCAAAATTGTTAACTTGTGTTCTGCAGCCCATATCGTTGCTGGAGCAGCTAGCAGGCCCCTGATACTGCGCGTCAATATAGTGCGCACAATGAAGCAGCAAATTCGGTAAGCAACACGTTCTTGCCAACCAATAACGTGAACCACTCATGACTGGAAGTGTGCAAAGACTGAAATACTCTGGGAAATAACACTGATCGATAACGTTGCCAATTGCTAGGGTTTATGTGGAGTTTAGCCCGTACAGCTCTGATTCCCAATTTAATGCAAAGCTCTTTGCTTGGCACGTAATTCCCGTGGCTTATTGCAGATAATTGACCTCGCTTATCTTTTGGGGATTTGCATTATCTGCACTAGCAGCAGAATTTGACCATATCTGATCCTCTCAGAACCCTGGCCAGTCCAATGGCAAAATCTAAACATCTGCCTGGAAACTGCTTTTGAAGGGCATATATGGTAATGATGATGATTCAAAGACAGAAGAAATGTACCTACAGATAGCACGGTTGGCATCCCAGACCGTTATCTTCTGCCTGTTGCTCATGGATTCTTCTGCGTATAGTACATTTACGTACCCCACGGCAGTAGCAAAGGCACTGAAACAAATGGTGACAACAAGCCAAATATTAATGCTTTTGTAACAGAGCAACCCAAGCACTTTCTGAATGCTGGGGGAAAGAGAAGGAAAGTGTTGTACAGTCAGCACCTGACTACAGTGAGGCCATCATCATCCGAGTTTGTCCAAAGATGAAAGAGCACAGGGAAACGTCTTGAAACCCCCATTAATTAACCCTCTGTGTTTTTTGCATCCCAAGCCATCCAAGATGGCTACTTTCAGCAAAGGAGGAAAGAAGTTCTATGGGCCGGACCCAGGGAAGTTGGCAGATCACACCACATGTGCATCTGCCTTGAAGCTCCAGCCGTAGAGCTAAAATTAGCTTTTAGAAAAGAATGTTAAAAGCAACAAAGATGCATATTTTTTTGCACATTTTCTTTTGTCATGTATTTTGTTGGATTTTTTTTTTCTAATAGTAGGTATGAGACCAATTATCTCCATTTTCTCAGAGCAGTTGTTACTGAGGTTTATTAACATCTGGAGTTTGACCTAGACCATCAGTGTGTGGCACTGGTAGCAAACAGGATTATGATGTGGCAAGGGGACATTCTTATGTACATAAAAAATTCTTGGACTCCTTCCTGCTAGGGATGCTTGGATCCCTCAGAGATGGGTGTGGGGTTTATGAGGAGGGGGAGGAGGGGTTACTTGCTGGCTTTTGAGCCTTGATGGGTAACACCCTACCCGTGGGGCAAATAGCAGGCAAATCAGAACCAGGAAGTGATGTGGCACATGCACATGAAAAATGATGGGTGGGGAATGTTAACCAAACTCGAAAGGAACTTGGGATCGATGCCAGGTCATGTTCTGGTTCAAGCCCTTTGCTTGGCTCCTAGTTTGTCTCAACTCAGTGGCCCACTTGATAAAACCCATACCTCCGAGAAGACCGATACAACGAGGGGCAGGAATTGTTTTTGTTTTTAAGCATAATTTGGACCAGGACGTGATGGGGATTGTCCCTTGGACAATTGCTTACTCATGGCTCTTGCATTGCTCAGCACCATTCCTACTCTCTATCACGCAGTTCATCTTGAAAGCAGCTCATGCTGTCAGCGTATACCGCTGATGGGATAGGAAAGGTTTCTAATGTATGCTTGGTTTCTCCAGTGCAGTCTAACAGCAAGAAGTGACTCCAGAAGCCAGTGCTCAGCCAGCAGCTCTAACACTTTGCAAGTTTTGAGGGAAATCTGGAAGTGGCTAGGCTTGGAAAATCCCTGCGGTCACCTGCTGCCCTCTCTGGTCACTAAACTTCCCTAAGGACAGCAGGTTCCTCTTTGAGCTTGATGTGCAATTTTCACTCCAGTATGGCTCTCTTATCTTCAGAGCAGTGTATCATTTAGATACCCAATAGTGACAGTCTTTTGTCCTAGTCTAGCCATAATCTGATGAAGATCCAAGTTTAGGGGGACGGTAGATCTCAGATGTACTTATATGCCTCTGGTTGTGAGCCCTGAAATCGGTCAGTCCTGGATCGGAGCTTTTCCAGCTTCTTCATGTGAGAAGTCCAGTTAGCCCTGACATCACCCTGGAATGACCAAACCGTAACAGTGGTCAAGCCCTGTGTCCTCTCCTGACATGCTGGGCTTCAGGAGGCAGGAGGGCCTCTAAGAGGTGTAGGATGAGGATTCCTGCGTTTCACGTGAGATCTTGTTCCACCACAGTAGCTTTATTGACCTACCACATCACGTGAGAGGTGAAAAGGGACCATAGCATGAGACAGGGTTTCTCTTTTGAAGGTAATTATTCAGTAGAATGAAAGAGTAGGGATTAAAGAATGACCTGAAGAAACATTGAGTATCTGAGCCCAGGGAACTGTTAGATACAAATGATTTGGTGAAATAATTAAGAAAATATGCCTGGTTTCCTTCAATGAAACATGCAACCCATCTCTAAATGCTCATTTGTTATGTAGAGTTTTTACTGCTTGGATCCTAATTTTTCACAGCTGTAAACAGAAGACAAAGGGTGGTGGAAAAAAAACAGTCCTAAGTAGGAAGGAAGAGGTGTGTGATCAGAAAACCTTTGGCAAGTTAAGAGGATTAAGAAAGGCCCCAATGTTCTGATTTTAAGTTCTCTGAGTTGGACTAACATCATGGATTAGATTTGGGTGGTTAAGAGGAAGAAAATACCTCATTAAAAAGAAGCAATTGGGTTTAAAGTTGTTGTAAGACAATGGCTGAAACAGCTCAACTGGAATGGTCTCGCTTGCTTAATTCTGGGGTTTTGTGTGTGGTGTGTGTGTGTTAATGCCCTCCCCCGCGTCTTCACTCCCAATCTAAAAGCCTCCAGGATTTGCTTTAAAATGTATTATTTTCTTTCCTTCTCCCGTCTTGGTGTTGCTGTATTTGGGCTGTGTCGCACCCAACAGTGAAGCTGGGCTGATGTCGGGAGGTAGGAAACCTTTGCCCTGGGGGCTGTGAATGCTGAAACGTGGGGCTGAAAAAATAAGAGACCGGTCTTATTTTTATCCAATTATTTCAAGTCCACCTCTTCCTTTGCAAAAGTAACGTTGGATTTTTGCACCCTTATTCTTTGCAAGGTAGTAAACTAGTGGTAATTTAGCAGATGACCATTGGAGTGGCATTAAACTCTGCAGTTGAGAAGGGGACTCGCTCAGGGCTAAACTCTGCCATCCCTTTCTCAGCTGAAGCTTTCTGAAAACATGCACCAGCAAAATCACAGGAAGGGGCTCCATATTTTGGAGAAAGAGTGGGATAAATACTGCTCTGAAGGAGCAGGAGCAAGCAAGGTCAGCACGGCAAGAAGGCAGCCAGGAGGTTGTGGTAAACAGCAAAGCAAAAAAAAATTAAGCTGTGTCTGTGACCCCCTTTCCTGAGAAATCACCTGAGAACCGTTTAGTGCTGGTTGAAGGTTCATGTGGCAAGGTTACCCATGATTTAAAGCTCTCAGGTGGCTCATTGAGAAGTGTTTACTTGTTCTTGGAAGTCAACAGAGAAGAGTTGAGAGTGCCGTGGCTTGGGCAGGTGCAAGTCCTGTTGGCATCCTCCCACGTGGAGCTCCATCCAAGGAGATTAGTCCACGAGGATGTCAGAAGATGCCATAACCTCCTTGGTTAAGCAGGTTTGGGTTTGAAAGGGACTTCCACTCTTCCTGATGGCAGCGCGCGCTGCCAGCAACGTCAGCAGCCAGTCTTCGTTGACGTGCGTGGGACTCTGTTCCCTTGGACCACCTCGCCATTACCTCGGCTGCCTTCTCCCGCGCCTGCCCTCCAACCAGGCAGACTTTTTTCATTTTCATACTGAAAGCAGAGCAGTGCCTCTGAGAGCAGCTCTCTCAGCCATAATATCTTGCCAATGGAAAAAGTGACACTAAAAATAAACTTGTTTCGGAAAGAAGCAAAGGCAGCTTCCAAAAACCCCGAACTAAAAAGAAAAAGGAAAAACAAAAAACAAAAACCACCACCCCAGTCTAGACAGCTGCACTAGGTGGAGGCAATAACAACCAAAAGGAATAAATTAAACTGTGGTTAAGGGGAGAATTTGTCTCCCCTGATTGCAAGACAAAAGAAACCCAATTCCTTGTTTGTAGAAAGAGATGTTTGGGAATTTCTCGGGCCAGCTGAGGGCCTATTAGAGTGATGTGAACTGGAAATGGAGTTAGAGGGCTTTGGCTGGTTGCATGACCCAACTCCAGACCACACACAACATGCAAGGCTTTGACGAGGCGGCGAGTAGTGGTAGGTGGCAAAACTGTCTGTTATTCCAGTGAAGAACAAAATGGACTTCTGCTGCGTGGCCTCGGCACCATCCGCGGTGGCGACGGAAGGAGGAGCGAGTCTCTCTCCTTCCAGATGTCTACCTCTGATTCTCAAAACTGCCCGGCAGCTAGAACTGTATCAGTAATTAATGAATGCAAGTCGTGGCCATGGTTTTAAAATTCACAAAGCAAAGTTGTGACTGTGGTTTTTAAAATCCGTGAGGCGGTGGATTTCCCCTTTTTGTCCTTCCAGTTGCGAGCAAACCGAAGGCTGTGTCCTGCCAGTGCTCTGGGTGGGTTCTGCTGGTTTTAGTTTCGTGTTATTCCTGGGTGTTGTGGCTGCACAGTTTGCAAAGGGATCTGGGCTTTTTCTGTGTCTTAAGGCTTATATGTATGTATGTGTGCCACACAAACTTTGACTTGTTTGCCAGTTATTTGATTCCGTGTGGGCAGGATTTCATCCTGTGTCAATGCTCACAGAGACTTCAATGGAAAAACTTGACCATATTTGTTTATTTTCTGACTTCTAAAGGAACAACTGAAAACTCATCTGAAGAAACAGCCATGGTCATATTCTGTCGTCTTTGTCCTCTTAATGAAATCTGTCATTCGTCTGGGTATGATCTGTCTTGTAAAAATGAAATATCTCTTAAGGAGAGGACATTTAGAACATAGAAAGGAAATCTAAACGTTCATGTTTCGGGAACCGTACCTGGAGCCTGCCCAGGCATTGGTTCCCATCCCACAGCGCACGTAGCAGAGGGAGGACCTGCGAGGTATCGCATTTCGTGTCTTCTGCCCTGGGAATCGGCAGCTAACAGGTAAAAATGAGGCCAACTTGTCCACTTGTAGTCATTAAGGGTCACTTGGCATTCGATAAAAGCCCCAGTATTTGCCCTGGTGTCCGGACTGAATTCCAGTTTGCTTATTAAGATTTTTCCTACATGAAACTCGTCCCATAATTTCAGCTGCAACCCAGATTTTACTTTGCTTTTCCTGCAGCCTTGCACTGCGGAGGGGCTGCATTTCAGTGGTAAACAAAATGTGGGGGTCTTTGGTATGACCGCTTAGTCAAATAGCTCAAGTACACTGACATCCAGCTGGAAAAAAGGGTTTGCAGTTGGCTTATTTATTCACTGCTTGCGATGTTCCTTCTTTAATTGAATTATTGTTTAAAAATTGGATTGTTACAGTTTTTTAAGGTAGTAGCTAGCTGTTTATAACCAGACGCATATAGTCGATGAAATCCCAGTACTGAAGGCCCAGCAGATATTTGGGTTAATATCAAACCTGGCTGAGAATACGCGGAGTGGAGTGGTATTTTCAAAGCCACGGTGAGGGCATTGCTGGCACGATGGGCGATTGCAGAGGTTAAACTCGAGGAGTCTGATGCTCGGAGAGGTTCAGTGAGGTATCCCTGTCCGTGGGCTCGCTTCCCGCTCCCGGTCTGCGGTGGGCTGGGCTTGTTTGCTCGGGAAGTGGTAACGCCGCATAGATGGTTTGGGTTGGTTTTGGCTTGTCTTCTTCCTGTGTCAGGCAGGTTTTAATAAGCTGTGTTGGGGGTTCAGCCTGCTTTCCTAAGGAAACGAGCCTGACGTGAGCACACCGTCTACATCGGTCTGTTTCTCTGTGATACTTTCTGCATCTTACGATCTGCAAAATACCTGCCAGTTTTGGGAAAGCAGTGGGGTCGGGAGGGTGGAAAGGTGCCTGTAAGCACCCCACCAAGGGGCCAGTCGAGCTGTCACTGCACCCTGTTTTGAAACGCAGGGAGCTCCAGCAAAAGCAGTTTCACTTAGAATTTGTTCCTATGTTGGCATAAAGTGACCTGAGATGCACAGCCACAGAAAATCCCTGCCTTGACAAGTGCCACTGCTGACAGAAAACTCCATTTAAAGTATTTATTAAGAAGCCACCCCGCTAAGCAGCGGGTAAGCTCACCTGGAAAGGAGAAGCTGACTGAAGCTATCTATTGTAAAAGGGAACCCGCGAAGATGTCGGCAATAATAAATCCACCCTGCACAAACAAAAAAATAAACAGGACGATGGGAGCCATGCGGTTTTTCCCAGCTGCTTTGCAAACATGAAACACCCCTGTGAGGTATGGGAACCTGACTCAGCCGCAGCCGGACTTACTGTACGGACCGCAGGGACCAGGGCAGCCCGGACAAGGATACAGGCAGAGAGTCGTCGAGATGTCTCTGTACGAACAGTTGATAAAAGGCATCGTGCTATTTCTCTCCCACCTGATCTGCTTCCTCCTCCCCAGCTCCTTTTGATGTTTGCTTTCGCGGCGCTTTCTTACAATGTGAAATTCATCCTGGTTTTAATGGTTTGGGGATGATGTGGTTTTTCAGATGAACAGAACAAGGATGTAGAGCTCTGAAAGGTGCCTCTGCTCTTTATCAGCCATTTCTTTCAAGTACTAAATGCTTTCTCTTTCCCTTTTTGTTCTGCAAAGGTGGATTCTTCCCCTGTGCTGTTTACTAATTAAAAGTTAGTTGGTAAAGAATAAGCATATTGTCCCTGCCACGGTTTGATCTATTGTTATTGGGGCTCTGTGTTGTTACAGATGAGATCAAAGAATTTAATTTATGATGGGTGGATAGGTCAAGTTCAGTCGTCTGAAGCGAGCACTGGGTAGAAAGCACGGTTAGACAATAATGTCTTAAGCAGTAGCCCAGGCAACAAGCTTTTCCTTATAAATAATACAGCCCCACTTTCTCCATTTTTGACTCAAAGTCAGGCAGTCCCTTGGATCTAAATATTTGAGGACAGCTGGATGCAGTCTATTAAACTCCCTCTGCCTTCGCTTGGTACAATATCCACGGGAGATAATACACCACCAGAGGAATCTGAGGCTTAAGATAAAGGAAAAATCCCAGGACCATGACTGCGTGTTTCAGCCAGCCCGATTCACAGGTTTGCGTCGTGTCTGCGTGCATGCTGCAACTTCCTACGATATTTTTAACGTGATGTTAAGATATCCCTTGAGCTCGCAGCAAGAATCTCTAATTAAGACCTAAAGTTGATGCTGCAAAGTCTTAGTCACACCCTAATAACAAAAGGGGGACGGGGTGGGGGAACAAATTTATTGGGTCTGCTTATAGTCTCTAGCTGCAATATTTTCCTTGAACTCTGCTCAAAGAGGAATGGGTTGGATTATTTCCATTTCATCTTTATTTATTACACATCAGCGTGCAGCACTGTTATGAAACCAAGAAAGACACCCACCTCTCCCCTATGCCTGTGGAAACCATGAGGACTGGCTTGACATGCAAGATGAGTAACCTGGGAGCAGTTTCGGGGCTCTATTATTAGTATGCGTCTATGAATGCATGGTTAATATAGCTGTATACGTGGTTTGTGCTTTCCTTGTATTCTGCCCCGCTGGAGCCTGGAAGCTGTTTTGGGTGGGAACCACATCTCCTTGGGTCTGTTTGGAGACCGCTGAGCACACCATGGGCTGGTGGAAGAGGCAGGGTAGCTCAGGGCTGTGGCTCAGCTTGTAATCAGGCAAAAGGAGCTTTCCTTTCGGCTCCGGCACAGGGATCTGCCTCTCCACGTACAATTTTCTGTCCCAGCAAGGGCTGCAGTTTCTTTGGACCAGGCAAACGAGAGAGCTGAGCTGTGACCTTTGCGTGAGAGCCGATGCAAAAACGTCACTTTTTATAAAAGAAACATCCCTGACTTGCTTCACAGAGGAGGTAACAGCATCAGGGCTCTACGGATGGGGTTCCGTGGGTGAGCAGCCTCCATGCCCTGACGTGGCAGCTCGTCTTGCTCACCCAGAGTGTCTGTGTTTTCCCTGCTTGTGAAGCTTTGGGTTTGATCGAAATCCCCATCTAGAGAACCCAAGGTGCCCTCCCTCACATAGGGCCTCCTTCTCCAGGTCCCTCTGTGTCTTGGCTGGCTATTTCTTGTCCGCTTTGGTGGTAGTTTTGGCTTGTCATGCTGATGCCTCCACCTCCTCTCTCTGTCTGCTACAGCCTCCATTCCTCAGTTGTGCAGGGCATTGTGGTCACAGCCAGGGAACTGGTCTGGCGTTAAAGAGCAAAACCATGGAAGTTACTCATGAACTGGGATGTTTTCGCTGGGTTATTTTGAAGCGAGAGCGGTTCCTCAGGCTGGTTCAGAGCGTGGCCACGCACGGAGCAGGGCTGACGGGGCAGAGGGATGCTGCGCACCAAGAGGGGAGGGGATGCTCGGGGAGGCGACGCCTTGCACCCACATCTCAGCTGGGCTCCCACCCATGATGTGGCCCCGGAGACCGGCTGCAAACCACGTGTGGTACAGAAACAGTTTCCTCCACTGGCTGTGTCAGAGGAGTCCCAGGATTGGCAGCGGTATTTCAGATGTGGTGACACAATCACAGTATTTTCAGTTCCTGAGAACATCCCCAGTTCCTGATTTGCCCTTTTTAGGAACTTTTTTTTTTTTTTAACATTGAAAGGTCAAACTCTGTAAGGTATAACTGCAGCTGATACAACCCCACGCTGCAGCTTCAGCTCAGGGAAAGTTTGGTCGGGGCTCTTCTGTCGCTTTCCATTTTCTCACTCATCCACACCTACAGACTCATAATCCACAGCCGTAACAGGGCAATACTGGAACAGACGATGCTCTCAGGGCATATTTTTAACCCGACGAGAAGCTGTGAAAATGTGATACCTCGGCATGTCCTTGTAAATCTTGCAGCCCAAGAGTTAGATCCGGGACACTCGTACAGTCCGGATAAGCCTCGGGGATGCTCACACACGGTGTGTTGCTCATCCAAACCCAAGCCCCAAAACTTTTAAAATTTTCCCATTACGACTCTGTCTGCCAGTCAGCCTGGAAGTTTTAAAAGGGGAACTGGTGGGTGGTACAGTGTCTGTCTTAGTGTCTTCATTGCATTTACTGCCTCTTCAGTTTCTGGAATAATAACTTAAGCTTTTATTTCTCATGACTTTACAATGTATCATCTTGGAAATCAATCTTCCCCTTTAGTTTACTTAATAACGCTGTCTAAAGTCATCAGCTAGAAAGCATTCGGTGGCGATTACAAGAAATCTTTTCAAACCCCACTCCCCTCGATGGTGAGCGAGTGGGACAAAGAAAATCTTTTCCCATTTATTTTCTCTGTCTTAGCAAAAGAAAAGCAGCCCCCTGAGAGGCATTAGTAACTGTTGAGAACCAATATTTAGATGTAGTAATTTATCTTTGTGTTTATAGAAACCACAATTAAATATTTTAAAATCTCCAGAAAATTATAATTAGAGATCCGTAGCCAAATTTTTGGGGAGGGAGGAAAAAAAAAAAATTAAAAGGGCTTTTAATGTCTAGGGATTTGTGTTGTTTGTTTCTGCTGACTAATATATACAGTAAACTGCCCGAGTCCCGAGGTGACTCACGGGCTGTGCAGATGGTGAGCTTTCCTCCGGGCTCACTGAGTTAATTGAGTAGGAAGACATGCTGCGTAACCGCCTCCTCCCGTCCCATGTCCTCGTCCCCTGCTGCAAAACCAGAGGGTGTGTGAAACCCCTCCTGGAGACCCAGCTGCAGCAATATTGGGTTTTCCAGGCAAGTACGGTTTTGGGAACCTTGTGCTCTGACCCATTGTGAACAAAACGAGATTAGCTGGGGTCTTCTGGAGGCTGTCAAGGCGAAAGCCGTGTGAAGGATGCAAGCACGTGGGAGGAGAGCGGCTCTCGGAGGACAAAGTAGCTTCTTTCAGGGTTGAGTCTCCAGGGCTGGTTCCTCCCCTGGAGGGGTCCTGGTGTGAGCAGCGCTCTGCCTTTCTTGCACTGCTGTAGCTGAGCATTTGCCACCTTCATGAAGGTTTTGAAGAAAAAAGCCTCACCCCACACACAAAAAAAAACAACACTCGCTCCCCAAAAAACCCAACCCACAACCAAAAACCCCTTACTCTGGGTGATCCCCTTCGTTGCCTGTCCCTACTGCTTGTGCATAGACCTGCAGAGTGGAAATACTGTGTGCAATTCCTTGGAGCCCCCTCTTAAATTAATCTGGGGTGCTTGAACGAGGTGCTGCGGCGCTGGGGTCACTTCGGGTGGCCTCTTCGGGTGCTGTGTTTCCTTACTTCAACTCACCTCTCATTTAGTTCTGCATTACCCAGCAAGCTGGAATGTCCTCGTGCTTCGTAGTCCACATGACCATTGGTTTTGAACATAAATATCCATTCCCTGGTCTTGTGCTGAGGAGTAGTTCCCTTTACGCACGGCTCAGGGAAGGAAAGCTCCCCCCTAAGTGATGCTGACCAAAAGCTGTGGCTGATGGGGTCTAATGAAAGAGGAGGGTGACATCACATCTGCTTGGGTTGAAGTCATCTGCTAACGGTGGCTATTGGGAAACCGAGCTCCTTCGTGAACCTGGCCCTGACTGTGAGTATTGAGCTTTTCTGAAAATCCTGTCTCTATTATAGTATCTTCACTATGCAAAGCCTCTTCTTGGCGTGGGGACGGATGCAAGCTTGTAACAGTATGCACTTAGTTATAGATGTAATTTTATTTGCCTTTGTTAGAACCTTTAATATAAAACTCAGTAAAAAGACCTCTCTAATAAAAATGGCTCAGAGAAATAACAATAAACAGGTTTTATGATACGGAAGATGCGTTATAAAAAATCCTCCTAAGAAAAATGATCTTAAGAGTCTCAAAAAAAGATATGGAATATGGGAGATTCTTTTCCTTGCCCGCTGCAATGAAAGATGGGTGGTCTGTGTGCCATGTGGGCTTCCTCGCTCCGGCTCTTGTGGGCAGGAGAAGGGGAGCTGTGCTCTGTCTCAGTAATGAACTCTGACTGTCCAGGAAAGCATTTATTNGAGTCAATAGATCTGTTTATAGCTATATAAAAAGACAGAAAAGTTAATGCTAACATATGTTGCTTCATGTTCCCCAGAGCAAAAACATTTGCAGGTTAGTAGTCCAGAGCGCAGGTGGTAAGTGATCAATACCTTTATTTATTTATTTTAAGCGCATGGCAGGACAGGGAGGACGTGAACATATAGAACCCCCCTAGACACTTTATATTCACGTGTGGATACTGTGGGCGTTGTATTATATAGGGTTTAAGGGTCCATACCCAGGTACCGGGCTCTCTAAAGCTAAATTGTCCTCTTAGCAAGCCATCAGCTGAAAGACACGTTCTCCACTGTTTGTGCTTCTACCTGCCGCAGGTGGTACCGAGCCCAGGCCCCCGGTGCGGAGGTCTTCCTGCGCGTCCCGGGAGCCCGGGGCTGGGTTTCTGCATCTGCCTTCTCCTTACTGCGAGGTTTTGTTCAGCAAAGGGTGTCCGCACCAAGCGTGGTGGCTTGGTGCTAAAGGGATGAGAGGACAACATGTGCCATGAGGGCAATTAGTGAAAGGCTGTGCAGGGTCTCCTCTCTGAGTTGTGGTCATGGTGTTGTCTCCACGGTCATGGAGAGTGAGCAATGTGACGGGTAGAGCAGCAGTGTGAGTACCCTAGTGGCTACTGGATTTGATTTAGGAGATCCTGGCTAAATGGCACAAATCATATACTGCTTCCAATGTCACAGCTCCCAGTCTATAAATTGCTTAAAAATACTTTCTTCTCCTTATTGATGCAGACTTTTGGGATAAAGGACTGAGTCCTGGCATGAGCTTTTAGACTACGTGGCCCAAAAGGTACAGGCTATTGTATGCAACTAACCATGTCCTACCATGATGATGATACTCAGACATGACATCTCTCTTTGCAGATCTACACAGACTGTGTATTTTTCTCTAGGGATACATGTTCTTAGAGACAAATGCATCTTCCCTTAATCTCAAATGTTTGATTCGCAATTACTTGTATCTCACACAGATTTCACTGGAAGAGTCCTCTGGTGGTGAACTGTGACAGAACACGAACTTTTCTTCTTTTCTGTTGCCGTAAGTGATCAAATAGAGACAAAAACCTATTTTCTGCCTTACTATGTCTTCTGCAGGGGAGGCGGAAGGCTGCTGGTGTGAGATCATCCCCTTTCAGAGGACAGCGAACTGGGCTATGAGACCACAATCTAAATACAGATGAGATAACTGGCAAGGCTCCGAGATATTGCTTCAGGACCTCATATATCCTCCCTGCCTTCAGGATCCAGATGTCGCAAGTTAAAGGGTTGATCCTCCTGACATCAGATAGGGTTTCCTCAATTCATAAGACCAACAGAAGGGCTGACCACAAAGATCCAAGGCTTACAGGTGATGTGATGGTTTGATTTGCAGGGCATGTAATGCTGACATCATCTTCCACGGAAAGGGAAGGTCCTAAGTGCATGTCATATCAGGCCCATAGTTTGCTTTCCCATTCAGGCCAGGGCCAGGTACTCCAGTGTAAGTTGGGAACTTTGGAGCTGGCACTCACAAGCCCTTTGCTTCCTGTCGCCCCTGTAAGACTGTCTAGGAGATGGCATGGTGGGACAGCAGGTGGGACTCCAGATCGATGTGGCAGGCTGGGCTCTGCTGGGACCCTGCCTGCTTTCCCTTGGACCATTGTCCATATGGACATTTTCACGGAGCACTTTGATCGTTGACAAATTGTTTTCTGCCAGAAATGCTCCACCAGAGAGTTTTCCAACTGATTTCGAGAGTAGGTTAACTAATAATTAAAGATGCTTTTTCAAAATGCATTCCTGCAGAACCCCTTGCTGATGGTTTGACTAAAAGTATGAATGAGTTAAGCTTTACTCCATCTCTGCAAGTTAGAGAAATATGTCATTTTAATTATTTTTTAATAACACAAGCAGCTTTTCAGAGCACTAGACCAGACACAACACAACAAAACTCAAGAGTTTTTCTCCATTTTACCCAAACTGTTAACAGAGCTGAACTTTGTCCCAGTGTAAATATGCCAAGTAGGAGGTCAGCCCCATCCAGCCCCACATCATGTCACACCCATGCAAAGGCCACCTGAAGACCAGCTGAGCAAGTCTGTCTTGGACTGGGTGTAGTAAAGAGGGTTGGGGAAAATCATTCCAAAATTAGAAAGCTTTCCTGATGTCTTTACTAGCAATATCTGTTTTAAAATCGAGTGAGCTCTGGCTTGAGTCTCTATCTATTCCAGCTGTAGCATTATGGCACGGGGACAGAGGCACGCTCCTAGGTGTGAAATACTGCAAGGAGTGAGTTCATTTTGAACACGAGGGTGGCCTGGCAGTGGGAGATACCATGGAGAGAAGTGGTTAGACCAGGAAAGAGTCTGAACGTTTCAACTGCAAATAGGTTTCAAGTTTACTGGTTTCGAGAACGTTTCCTAGGTTTTTAATTCATCGGTTTGCTTGTTTTTGTAGTGGGAACGATGGTGGTTACCTCACCGCTCTGGGCTCGCGTTGACGGAGGGCGCTGGGGGAAGATCAATCATTGCTGTTGTTGAGGCTTCACTGATAACCTCTGCCCAGGGCTGGATGGAGCTACAAACGCTGCCTGGTCTTCTGAGATGGGAAAGCACTTTTTCCCCTCTGTTTTATGTATTTTTTTAATGTATGTTGATGCTATATGTTATTAAAATCGATTACCTCCTTCATTTATTTCCTTTCCTCTGGACTCAATTACTTTGCATCCCTTTTTGGGGGAAAGGAGGTTGAAGCTGATACGAGAGAAATAATATCCAATCTGTATTTCTTAAGGTACAGGACCAGTCTGTCAGGCTGTTGGCACAAAACAACAATTGTTTTATTGTCGGGGTAAGTAAATAAGAACAAGAAGTCTTAAGTATTGGCATATGTTGATACTTAGCCAAAAAGGTCTCCAAACAATACGTTTTCTATTCATTCCAGAAACCTCATACTCCGTTATTTCTCATTTAATGCTGTTGGCAAATACCCATGTCACCATCTAATTTTGAGTGTAGTTCAACTTTTTCAGTGCAAAGCTAATCCTCATTATAGTTGTAAACATGTGTTTCATTTGGCCTCGTGCTCATGTGCTAAAGTGACAAAGGCAATCTAGGGTTTCTATCAGAAAGGGAGATGTGTAGGTAAGCATTTCGTTCAATCTACTTCATCTTTTACACAGTGAAAATCAGCCCAGTTGCTTAATAGGGAAGAATGTTTTTATAAGCCTCTTTGTACTCTCATGCTTGGCCCTTTTCCTGCTCTGCATCTTTTTTTGGAAAGATGGGACACACCAAGGAGAAAAAGAACAAGTGAATCTAGGAACGATCGTGAGAGCCATCAGGATCTTGTGTAGCAGCTCTGTGTGTGTCTTCTACATCTTTATGTGCTCTTCAGACACCAATTTTATTTTAGATTTATTTTTATTTTAATGTGCTTCAGTTTCCCTGTGTGAGATTTACAAGTTCAGTCCTTAATGAGGCCCTACTCAAAGAGAATCCTCTTTAAAACGAGACTTCTTGTAAGGGATCACAAATCAGCATCCCTGAAGTCACAATTCACTTTCAGGCAATTTTATTTTGTAAAACATTTTATGGTTTTTAACGGCAAAATTCAGCCTGGCTTCCCTGCCTCTGGTGGAGCAAGCGACAAACTGTTTGTCAGAATAATCTGATTTACAGGACCGTGGCAGTGACTACGCCTGAGGTTTAAGTGTTGCCACCAGTCACCAAACTCATTCAAAGCAGCACCATAAAAGCAACAGAAACCCTCGAGCCTTCCAAAGACAACGAGACACTGCTAACCTGAGTCAAGTGGGACCAGCCCTGGTTCCTCTGTGGTTTCTTTCGACTCGACAGGACAGAACAGAATACTTTTGGTTGGACGGGACCTACAATGATGTCCAAATGCATCATCTAGTCCAACAATTAAAATTACTTCATCATAGCGAAGCTCCTGGTTGAACTGGAGATTCATGTTGGCTCTTTTGCTAATTACTGCTAGATTAAGACATCACCTAGCAAGAGGTCAAACAGAGGGAGAAGTCTAGAGCCACGAAGTGAAAGAGGAGTTTTATTCCTGGCTGCGGTCTGCAATGTGCTGGGGGTCAGCACAGTGGTTGCAAACCATTACCATCCTACAGCGGTAATGCCCAAATAGGACATCTCCTGAGAAATTCTCAAGCAGACACAGCCCATCTGCTTGGACTGGGGTGGGTACCACGGCTTCAGCAGCTGGCAATTTGGTCAGAATTTGTCCACAGTAAAAGAGAAATAGTTTGCCCTAGAACATTTTTCTACATTCAAATGCACGCTTGAGCCACAAACATTTCTCTGGGTTTGTGTATACCACCGAGTCGCAAATTGTCTTCTTGTATTTAAATAGGTCCCAAATTCAATCCATATATTTCCAGTCGTTATCACCCAATTATCCTTTCTCTTTTTTTGCTGATTTCTCACCAAGCAGTGGTAAACCCCAGGTCCTTTTTCAAATATGTGGTTGATATAAGAGGAAAGGAAAGTTATTTTCAAATATTAAAATGTTTTTAAATACTGTTTTATAGCAATCATGGTCATCTGCAAGAAATCAGTTTTCAAAGAAGCGTTTGATGGACTGACAATCATTTGAGCCTGGGATGAGATGAAATGGTCCAATTCAAGCCGGATTAGGACTCAGTGTTCTGGAGAGCACATGAGTTTAGAAGAGACTGATGAAGCTGAATTTTGAAACTACTAATTTGGCTTTTGAAGTGTGTTGGGATCCAGACTGGCAAGAGCAAAATAGAGTTTTACACCATGAAGTGGTCACCCCAATTTGACAGCGATGGAAAATTGTGGCTGTTCAATAGCTGTTGGAGCACCCAAAGCATCCGCATTACAGCATTTGTCCGTTCCGCCCCCCCCCCGCCCCCGCCAAGCACAACGGTGTAATCAGGGGGGACAACAGAACGAGTCTTGTGGTGACCAAGGCTGGAGGAGACCTTGTTAGATTGCATCACATACGCTTGGAGGTGGAGCACATGGAGATTTCACCCTGGTGGGGCTGTGGGATAAGTTCAGGGCTTTGACATGGCAGGTGACTGCAGCGGACACGTGAACGTGAAATCGGTTCCTCGAGGAAAAATTTCTTTCTGCCTTTAGCTCAGTGGGTTCTGCTTAGGGAAACTCCACCATTTAGGTAAGAGGTTTTGTCTGTCTGTGTTGTGCTCTTATTTTTTTTTTAGCATGGCAATTTTGTAGGGACTAATGTGACCCGGGGCATCTTGACACAAGGCTGCGTGCATCCAAGGTGTCCGCTTTGTGAGGATCAGAGCTACCTGAGAGCTTAAGAGTATCTTAAGAGTACGGAAGACAGTGGCGTGCCTTCTACAGAGGGCGGCGGTAAGGAGAAATGGTAAATGTATCAGACAATTTTTCATTGCGCTCAGGGACAAATCCAGTCATGACCTCTCATCCTCTTGATTAAAGCTCTAAAGGCTTTACTACCTCCACCCAGGATTTCTGGTGCGTTTGCTATATAGCTTCCTCTAACAGCATTTATTGCTCTCCAGTGCACACAGGATGCTTGTTTCCTACATACTTCAATTTATATTTTTTGCCATTAGCTATGGATATTGTTTTGTTTGTAAATTTAGGGAACTTCAATCTTAAGTTTCAGTGTGTTAATATGGAAGAAACTAGAAAAAAAATCCTGTTTCTTGGCTGGAATTCATCAGCTTCCCGGCAGAATCGTTGCACTTCGAGTTGCTATATTCACTGTGCTGCGTGGCTGATGTACCTACAGTTTGACCCAGCTGCTGAATTTTCCATCCTTTATATTGTCATTACTGGATGTCCAGGTTCAGAAGCAGCAATAACTTGGGGTCGTGTCGTTTTTTTAGTTTTCCTTTTTCATTTGTTTCAATGCTGGTAAGGAACAGTCAAGGCTTTGGTGATCAAGAGCCGACACCGGCGCTGCTTTAAAAATCATTCATGCTTTTCAGGTGTCCAGCTTCCAAACTACTTAGGGCACAAGGGGAAATGTAAACATTGTTCTGTTATTCAACCTACTACATAAGAGCATTGAGTCTGACAAGGCTCCAGGTACCCCCGTGTCCCGTCCTTACCTAGATCAGACGCTGATATCCCTCCCCAGTGACATACAATCTGGCAGGCTTCTTTTCACTATAACAATTGGCCACTGTACACGGTGGTTACGCTCCTTCGTGCCTCCTCTGTCAGAGCTGCTTCCAGGGGATTTTCGCTGCCTTTCTCAGGATCCAAGCTTGTAGCAGCTCTTTCTTAAATACAGTTTGGGTGGATTTAAATACAAGTTCAGGAGTGTGCTGCATTTACCTAATCTGTAGGGGGAGGGGGGTGGGGTTGATTTCAGATATTCTTTTGAACCTATTCTTTTTGAATCAAAAGCCTATCCAGACTTTTTTTTTTTCTTCTTTTTTTTTTTCTCTCTAAAACAGATATATGTGGTATTCGAAATTGTGAAACTTCTCAGTAGGGTGTGGACCGCGTTGGATGAGGCTGTCTGCGGAGCCCAAAGTTGGCCGCAGAGCGTGAGATGAACTTCAGGTTGTGCCACAGATATGATTGATAGGTTTTATGCTGGACCTGGACCAGATAACGGAGCTAACGAAGCTGAAAGGGCGCATTGCAGAAACTGTGTACGCGCCGAGGGCCTCAGCAGCGGAGGGAAGTGGGGAACGCAAGGTTCATTACTGAGAGCAAAACGTGGCGTCTTCGTTTCTGCACTGATCTTGCAGGGAAAGCAGAGCAGGAGCCACCCCCTCTGCCCCCACCACCGGTGCGCCCCGCGCTGCCTTTGATGAACGTGATTCATATTTATGCCCAGGCCAGCAGAAATTGCGAGGCCAGGTCTGGCAAATCCTAACAGTCTGACTACGCAACAGCATAAGAGCATTCAAAATGCTAATTTAAAGTATGAGACATATATAAGAATTATAAGCCGTAATAAACGTGCTCCAACCCAGGCAGGAGAGAATTACCTCCTCTGATCAGCTGGCAGAGCTGGATTTAGAACGGGGCTCTGGACTCTGGTGTAGTTTGAATTAAGCTGGATTTCTGCATTGTATTATTTTTATAGTCTCTTCCCATCCGACAGAGATCTCTATTTCTTTGCTAACATAAAGCGTATGACTCCGTGTTGCGTACACTGTACATAGCTCAGACAAGAAGAAGGCAGCAGCCCGCTCCTCCGCCAGGCAATAGTTGTGCGGTGATGGTTCGGCGCTCCCCCGGCTGGTGGACCTGCATGTCCTCCCCGGCACCCGAGGTGAGACAGCTGGTCCTTCCCAAAAACCCGCCCTCCCTCTTGCTGCTCTGAAAGTCTTTCTCCACTGGCCCTGAAAGCAGCAGGGAAGCGTTCCCATCGAGAGCAGTTTGCTTCTCTTTACTTACCCTTGGCCTCCGGGTCAGGAAACCTTAATAATTTCCTTTTTATTAATTTAATCCATAGTTCCTAGTATTTACCATAAATTAAACCTGCTGGGGGGAAAAACACAGCCAATAAACTACAGAAACTGCTAGCTTTATTTGGGTAACGTCAGTACCTAGAGGATTGTTTCCTGTAGGTCAGTCCCTTGGTTGTCGTGATTAACTTAAGATCAGACCAAAAGGCAGAGAGTTTCCCATCCACCTTTTAAACGAGGCTTGGACGTGCCAGGAATTCTGCTAATACACAGGGTCCTATTAAACGCTTAACCTTGGTGTGAAATGAACTTATTCCCGCCCCTCTGCAGGTACCAAATAGCTCCTGAGGACCATTTCTCTCCGGTTTGAATGGGCTTGTCTGGAGACACCAATCCGTTCTTCCTGATGGCGTTCACACCGGTGAGATGACAGCAGCGGACACGGTTCTCCTTTTAACGCCCCAGAGCTCAGCGTGCGGATGCAAATCATACGTTACCTCCTGAGAACGTAAAATAAAAATAATCTGGATTTGCCGCGGGAAAATACGTAGTGTTATTTTGCAAAGACCCTTCTTTGCTCCTCCTCAGCAGCGCCCTTGGAAACGGGGCGCTCGGGGCATGATGAAGAAAGTGGGAATTATAACAAGGCCGTGGGATGAGAGGCGGACTCCGGGAGCCGGCGGAGGCCCCGCTAGTAAAGGGTTGCTGGTTTCCTTTCCTAACTGGGCCGAAGCCAGGCATTCCTGAGTGGCACCGGTCCTCCCAGTGCTGGAGAGGAAACGGTCCCGTTTGTTAGCTGTGGAAGTGCTCGCCTAAGCCAAAGGTTACCAGGCTGAGGTGATATTTTTGCATTCCTACAATGTCTTAGCTTTTTTAAATTAAATTCTTGCAACATGAGGATTTAATCCTTTCTGGTATATACGGCGTGTGTGTGTATGTGTGTGTGTGTGCGTGTATATATATATATTTATTTATTTTTTTTCCCCCTACAAAAATTTCATCAGGCAAGTTATTTGTGTTTTTGAAAACTGGCTCAGATACAGGGTCAGTAACTTTCCACCCAGAGCCTGTGGAAAGCTTTGGGGTTTGAGGCTGAATAGAGGGTCAAGTTTTAGGGTTGTACTTGAGTCGAAACTAGATCTGGGGTTGAGAGCCACTAGGGATGAAATCTGTTGCGTTGTTTTTGAATTTTTTTGTATTAAAAATAATGGAAATAAGCAGTTTTCCTGTGCCCAAGTCTTTTTAAAAGCAGAGTTCTACCACATAGAAAACGGTACTAAGAAAATTAGTGGTTTCCAATATGGAATTGGGTTCGAAATCCAACTCCAGAAGGGTAAGTTTGGAGCCGTAGACTGTAAACCAAGCTCCAGCAAAACAAAAAGCATTTTGATTATAGTACTGCGATGGGTGGGGGAAGAACACAGGCTGTACCCTGCTCTCGCTAGCGAGGAGTTAGAAATCACTTGGGACCAGGTGGGTGCCCCAGGATGGGGCTGCGAGGCGGTGAAGGCAGCTGCGGGCAAAGCCCAGGCTCTGCGTCGGGGGCTCCGGGAGCAGATATTCAAGCCCAGGGTTACTTAAATGAACTCAAAGTTTTGGCTTCAGAGCAGGGGCTTTGTCTCTGGTTGCTTTGAGCTTGCACGCTCTCTGCCCTGCTTCTGTCGCCAGNGAAGCTAATAACTCTGTTTTCCCTTCTGCTGAGCTGCTTTGCCAGTTTTCAGATGACCACTCTGACCTAAACCCATCTACACCAGTTCCCGAGAGAAAATACCCACAGCCTGCTTCTGTGAAGCCAAGCAGCCCGCAGCTCTGGCCGCGCAAAGGGGACGGTACTGCCACCTGCTTTGCACCGTAGGGTAAACGCAGATCAGCCCCACAGCGCTGAGGAATAAGCACCCAATTGCTCTAAGCCAGGGGCCAGATTTCAAGCACCAACCTTCTACTGAGGTCCCCTTAAAAAATCTGTCTCTGCCGTGTTGGGGAACCACAGCATTTCATTTCTGTGGGGGCTCTTCTCCACTGAAGCGTTTCGCTTGAGCTAAAACCCGTGTTAATGCCAGGGGAAGTGCCCATGTGTGCGCTGCTGAGAAGACCTGCACAAGGCAGGTTCGGCTGTGTCCTGGATGAAGGTGTCTTGGAGAGAAGACACTGGGTCATGGTGCTCCAGGAGTTGGTTCTCTTCTGGTGGCCGTGCAGCTGGGGATGTCCTGCGGAGCGGCCGTCATGGCCAGCTCAGGTTTGCTCAGTGATGGGAGGTGGTGTCCTGAGCTCTTCCCTTGCGATGGCTCAACAGAGCCAATGTGATGGAAGAAAATGCGGGTTTTGCTCAATGAAGGTATCTTTTTTTTTTTTTTTTNTTTTTTTTTTTTTTGTCACTGCTTCTTTCTTTGGAAGAAAAACGGTTCCTCCAGGTCTTGACATCTGCTGCTATTTAAAGGAACATCATCATCACCAAACCATTCCTCCTGGGGTCTCAAGGTATAGAAAGCCTTATTCTTCCCAAATTTGTGATTGAAGACAGATATTACATGACGGCGTCCCTTTAAATGCCATGTCAGTGGTGGGAAGCTTATTAATTAACAGTTCTGGCAATGAAGGTGGGAGGGCAGATGGAAGGTTTTAGGCAGCGTTTAGCACCCCGGGGCAGGTGGGTGGTGGCCACCTGTGGACATCCTGCAAGAGGAATCTGCAGTACTTGCAGCTCTCTGCTTGTGCTGTTATTTGCATTATCCGGGGATTCCCTCGTGACCTCCAGCAGTTTTTCTTCAGGCTCTGGTGGATGACCACGTCAGAGGAAGAATTTCTCAGGTTAGCAACCCCCTCTGCTACTTGTCACCCCCGTCGTACGCCCACGTGTACGCCCCTGCGGACATGGAAGCAAGCGAGCAAAGGGAAAGTGCACCTGGAAGCTTCTCAGAGGGTCCAAGCCATGGAAAAAGCTCATAAAACACCTCCTTGAAGCCTGTCTCTTGTGAGAGGCTGTGTGTAACCTCCATCCTCACCCTCCGTCAGATGGCTCGTGCAGGGGAAGCTACAGAAAGGCTCTCGCCGTAAACCCCCCCGTGCTGGTAGGGAGCAGACAGCTCTTGCTCTGTGTTTAGATTTTGCAGATTCAGCGGTGATGGTAATTATTTCTTCTAATTGCAAGCCACTGGGAAGTGAAGTAGCGCTCTAGAAGCCAATAAAAGGAGACCGCTGCTTGCGTGATTAGCCTGTTCTTCTGTCCTCCTCCATTAGCAATACCTTTCGTTAAGTAAAATTTGAATTGCTCAGCTTAGTGCAAGGCGAGCTGCCCCTGCCTTCCTCCGCTCTCCTTCCCCAGTGTGTGCATGCCCCCCCTCCGTCGTCCCCCCCGAGCAAATTTAATGACTTTGCTGATTGCACAGCAATTGCGTTCAGGACTGTTCATTCTGTTCCAGTGTTCTGACACAGAGATACAGACCTTCACCTTTAGGGATATTTGGTTCCATTGTCTTTCCACACCTAAAACGTTCGTCTTGTGTGTTTTTATCCTTAGGAAGCAAATCCCTTCAAAAGACACGAGGAACAGTTCAAAGCAGAGGGGCAACGGGTGGGACAGCGCTCTGAAACGGTGTCATTCTCATCTTCCTCCGCAGGGTCTCAGCAAATAACCTCCCAATGGCCAGGGCAATAAAAAATGTCAGGGGTGATTAAAGATGCGACAGCTGGTGGATATATCTCAGCGCAGTCAAGTCCTTCAGATTTCCCTCGCTCCCAGACTCTCCCAATATTCGTTATTGGTCACCAGTCCTCCCCACCGTCGCCGCCTGAGCGAGCTGAGGGCGTTGAGCACCCGGCAGGATTCGGTCCAATCTCAGCACATCTCTCCAAACTTCATGGCCACTTCGATCTGAACCGTGTCCGTCCCGGCAGCGCTGGGCATCCTGCCTGCGGGCTGAGCTGGGGAGCGTGCCGTCCTCATGCAGTGCCTCAAATGTTTGTTACATCTGGTATGTTTTGTATGCAAAATGTTTGGGTTTTTTTAAATAACATTTTAATTTTTTTTAAACAGACTAAAAATTTTTACTGGGGCATCTGGTTTTGCAAATATTTGAAAAAGTTGAAATTTTTCCATTCTTGGCAGTAAAAATAAGCCAGCCTGTTGCCCACTGCAATCAAAAACTATTGAAGAAAAGCTAAAGCAGATCATTTGGGGCATTTATGTAACTATTTTTATGGTACTGAATGAATAGAAGATACTTTTCTCATTACAACTGGTTCAGTATCTTAAATTACAGCTGCTGACTTCTTGACTTATGTAGAGCTACGTGATTTACACCAGTTAAGAATTTGTCACAAAGTTTCAAGAACCCTTTGAAAGAGTGGACCAGAAGAAGAGGCGCTTTTGTTTTCCTCCCGAGATATTCATATTCTTGTTGAAGGCTATGCCTGGATTCACTCCATTGATATTTTTAACCAGGAGACTGTAACCAGTCTCCCCCAGGACACTGGGAGCTGAAGGCAGGCGCCGCGGGGAGTAGCTCGAAGGTTCCCCAAGCAAACTAAAGGGATCTGAGGGAATTCAACCCCAGTGACGGGGGTGAACCCAGGCACTGCAGCTGCCTCAAGCTTTTCCCAGTTATTGCTTCCTGGGACTGACCGTAAGGTCACAGGATCTGGCTTATTTGTGTGTTGCTCTGATCTACGGAATTGTGACTTCTTTTCCCCCCCCCCCCCTTTTTTTTTCTTTTTCTTGTGCCTGTTGCACTTGGATTTAATTTTGACAGAAGCTGAAAGAAACTCCCCAGGGTGGAGGGAGGAATTGGACCTGCATCTCTCGCATCCCAGCTGAGCACCCTGATGCCTGTGTACGGTACTGAAGGCTAACACAAATGCTTTTTTTAAAAATAACAAACAAAAAAAAAACCCATAAAACAAACAAACAAAAAAACCCAAACCAACATTTATCTGAAACTGATCCCGTACCTGTGCGCTAGAAAACTCTCTGCGTGTGATAGCTCCCGGTGCCCAGGTGGCAAACCATCTTGGGAAGCTTCCGATCCAGCTGAGAGAGAATCTTGCACACCAAAATCAGATGGGTTTTCAGCTTATTGTAGGGCTGGCAAGTCTTGACGCTGGCAGGAGGAAGGCGGCAGGGATGAGGATGAAGGGATGAGGCTGGGAGAGCCCTGCAGCAACAGCTCGTGCCTGGCCTTGCTCATGGCTGTCGTCGCCGTCACCATAGTTGGGGTTCGCTGATCCATAAAATCCAGTGGAGCAGTGGCTCTGCTGAAGGGTCCATCACCCACCTGACCCAGAGAGAGATGGCTCAGGGACCTAAATGACCAGAAATTCAGCCCCGTGTGAGGAAGGGAAGGGGTTTCTGCTGGTTGAGCCGGGCTGACAGTGGTGCCGTGGGATGGTGCCGGTGGAGGATCCGGGCTGGCCCTTGGGGTCACAGTGGCCGCCGCCTCGGCACAGCCGCAGCACCAAACCGCGCCCCTGGACAGTCCTGCTTTGCAGTCTGGCCTCGTGCCTGGGTTGTGAAAGTGCGGTAAAGGGCAGAGATGTTGTTTTGGCCTTAATGTTTGTCCCACAGCATCTGAAAAGAAAAATAGTAATAATCTGGGAAAGCCCACAAGGACAAAGTCCTGACATATTTGGTTTATTTAGATTTACTGAAGTGCTGCTGGGCTTGTCTCAGCCTGCTGCCGGTGCCAGGGTTTCGGGAACCCTCCCCGGCTCCGCTCTGCACATGCATATACACACGTGCGTGTAATTAGTCACATACATGACCTGTTCAGTGAAACTTTACAGCATCCAGTATGCACTCAGCACAAGCTGGACACTGAGAGACTTTGATCATTCTCTCTGACCACCGGCAGCCCCATGGGCTCGGAGTAGCTGACCGAGCCACTGCCCCCACCGGCCTTGGTAACCCGTAGCTGCACTGGATCACGTCTTTCCAGAAGAGAAATACACTCCTTGCTTTGAAGACAGCAAGGGCTGAGGCATCCGCCGCATTCTTTCCTGACGTGTTCCGGCGGTTGGCTTCCCTTGTTCAAAACCAGATGTCTCCTCTCCGATCTGAATGCTGCTGACTTCGAATTCCTGCCATTAGACCTTCCTCCGCTTGTTCCTGAGAGAGGTGAAGAGTTATCAGATATCCCGGCTGCCACTACCACCCAACGAAGCATGCACCTCAGGTGTCCTGAACCAGCTCTCTTTCCCTCGGTGTCACTAAAGCAGAGCTATCGGGGTCAGAAAGATCAACGACATCATAAAACACTTCAAGCGTATTCCTTTGCGTTGTGCCTTGGCCGTGATGGCCGTTCGGTGGAAGGAAGGCTTTAATGTGCACAGCCCTGGTCTGGTTTTCCCATTGCTGATTCTTCTTTGACCTACCTGCTTGGAAAAATGATGTGGGTTTGCCCTTAGTTCAATTTTCCTCCTCTTAAAAAGCGAGAAATCTGTTAGAATGTGAATTTTCTTTTTTTTTGCCCCCCTGTTTTTTTTTTATTTATTGCTTTATAGCTTGCCATAAATATTCCGTAGTATCATCTTACGATGATGCTGGTTGTGGCTAAGGGGTTGATCCAGTTTCTGGTGGAGCAATGGATGTTACTTCCACAAGAAGTTCCCGGCGGGGTGCGGGGAAGGCAACGCACAGCCTGACCGCCGGTGCCGGTGAAGCCAGCGTGCAGTCCTCCTGAACAAGAAACTAGGAATTTTCTTCTTATCGATAGTTTAAAGGTCAAGCTTCTTTTTGTTTCATAGCCCCGTGTACAGAACAATTTAGCTTTGCACTGTGATGCTGTCCTTCCGCCTCCTTCCCCTGTAGATTTTGCTCTCAATTTCATTTGTTTGCAGCCCCACCTTTGGTAGCCAGGGCAGAAACACTGGTGGGACGGCGTGTGAGGACGGAAAATTTCCCAGAGTGGTTCTGATCCTGCAAAATTCTGGGGCTTTGCTTTCAGGCTTGAATGTTGGGCTCTTCTAAATGGAGGGGGCACCTGGTCTGAGCTCAATTTAAGCAAGATTGGCATTTTCTGAAGCAATTTAAGATCGAAAGGAAGTGAAGTTGTGTCGATAGAGCCAATGGAAGTACTTGCGCTCTCTCCCAGCCCCATAAGTACATCACGGTAATTCAGAGGAGTAGCGCGTGCTCGTTTACAGAATATGTGCTACAGAAGAATTATCGCTCGTCAGAGGAGATATGTGCTTAATGCAAAAAAGAGCCCGAGATTGCAAAGCTGCTCGGCGCAGCCCATAGCTGAAGCATGTTGTGATACCCCTGGGTAAAGATCAAACTGGAAAGGACTTGCCGACATCTGATTCTCCTCAATTTTAGTTGGATCCAAATCTAGCAAAAGGGCATTTTTATGTCTGGTCACAGTCCAAAAAGATATAGCAAAATCACCTGGAGTTACAAATGTGTTGCAGAACCTGTCCCTAATCACATTAAGAGCTCTAAACTGTAAGGCTCAATTGTTTGCCAAATGAAATATTCTCCTCCGGTATTTGCAGAAAGGAATTACAGTCTGTGAGTAATGTTTTTCATTTGGTATCGAAGTAGGGTTTCTGCTTTATGGACCCAATCCCGAGCTTGGGGAAGGAGTCGTTAAAAAAGGCTTTGTTTTGCTGGGGAATAAGAGCAAAGTTACTCTGTCTTCACATCCACCTTGGGACTGGGACCCACGGAGCTGGGGGATGACCCCATGGGGCTGGTGCCACCTGCTTTGCGTGAAGCCGTGGTGTTGGTGACACGGCGGGTCTCAGACGATGTATTCTGGGCTCTCGGTTTCCAGCCGAGCTTTTGAGCCCCTGAGGTTCACGATGTCAAGCTTTCTTCTGCAGTTCTGAGAGAAACGGTGGCTGTTGTGGGATTTGAGGTTGTGCTTAAAAAGCCGTGAAGGCTGCGTAACCACAAGACTCTGGTCTCCAGAGCTTAAATGACAGCCCCTAAGGATGCGAGGATCGCTGCAGAAATGTCTGGCAGCTGCTCGGGGTACGCTGGTGTCCCTCCAGCTGCTTCAACACGTAACGGTGACCAGTGGACTCTTGCTCCAAGCTTCAAGCAGCCCTAGCCCTTTCTTTTGGTCCATTCTGGTATTAGCAGCTGTTGGCCACCAGCCGTGGACTCTGCCCTGCCGCTCACCCGTGGTTTGTGCACGAACTCCCGGACTCCATATCCCCCAATAAAGCGACGAATCGGGTGACCTGGAGCTCTTGCAGCAGGGTCAGAGGAGGGGACAGTGAAACCCAAGAAAGCAAAATATTCAAAGCACCAAGTCAACTGCTGGGAGGAGAAGCAAGGGGAGATGGTTTGGAGAGCTCCAGTCTCCCAGCCATCGTGGATGCGCCTCGCGCAGACTTCGTGAGTACAAGGGTAGAGCTGTGAGAGCTGAGTCAGCTCCGAGGGCAGCGGGGAGATGCTGTTTGCTTAAACCCGTGCTGCCGCTGAACGAACCGCCCGTCACGCTGCACTTAATTACGTTTACACTGAAGGGAACGCTTGCCGAGAGTCGTCCCGTGTCCCAGGGGAAGGAGAGCCCAAAATGGCTTTAATACCACCTCATATTTTAAGCTACGGGCAGGAGGGGTGGGAAAAGCACCGTAATCCCTCGGGAAAAGCGGAGCACTCCCTCCCGGGCCGCCCAGCGTGCCACAGCCTGCCCCCGGCGTGCCCCCTCCTCGTCCCAGGGGAGGAAGCGCGGGGCCGGGGTAGCAGCCATGCCCCGGGGATTTTGGCCTGACTTCTTGCAGTGTCTTAATGTGCCCCAGCTGGCAGCAATAATTGGAGAGTTATTAAATAACTGTCTGCAGTGACATACAATCTGCAGAGCACTGTACCAATTATTTTTCATTTGCTTCCCTCTATCTCAACGTGTCTCTCTCTACCCATCCTACCCTGCCGCCGTTCCCATGAGCAATTTACTGCGGTGATTGTAGGGTAGGGGGATCTTCCGCAACAAAGAAACTACTTTATTTTCTGCCATGGTTAATGCCCCAGTTTAATGAGTCCTTCATATCATTCTCACCACACCAAATTAAAGGGTAGGCTACGCAATTAAACTGTTTCGGTTTCAGAATGCCCCTCTCACAGTTATCTGCAAAATGGGTTGAAATACAGCTGCTACTAATATTGCTCGCATTAAAACTGGCAAAGGAGAAACCGCTTTCATCTCTTTATTTTTAGTACTGTGCCTTTACTTTCAATTAAAGCAATTATTTGCACCATCTTGTTCCTGATCATTGTCCCATGAGATTTTCCTAGCCAGGAAATATTTTATGCAACACATAACTGTAGTTGCGTAGACCTTAATGTTTGTGTCTTTCAGGAATAAGGGGAGAGCTGGGCTTTGCAGCCGAATCTTAGCCTAATGTACACCAGTATCATTCCAGAGTAAAGCTGCAGTTTGCAACGGGTTTACTCTAGATTTAAGCTTTGTTAAATCACAATTTGGTCCGTCTTTTTTTTTTTTTAATAGAAGTTTAATGAAGAAAAGAAGTTCCCCAGCACCCTTCTCCCCAGATCTCTTCTTTGCATCTGGAACATACTGCTGTATTACCAAGGGTCAGATAATAAACCGCATTAATAGAGCATCCTCAAGGACGCCCGGATTCTTTCCATGAGAAGTTACTTCGCCTATCCCTGATATCCAGCCCACTGGAGATGAAAAGCGGCTGCTCTTTGAGTGGGAAGAGGTTTGTCGCTGCTCGGGTTGGGAGCAGAGCGGGGAGAACCCGGCGCCCAGCAGCGCTGAGCAAACTGGGGGCTCACACCCACAGATCCCTCCCAAACCCCACCTCGTGCTCTGCAGGGTGTCTGTCAGGGGCAGGGAAGGTTCGCGCCCATGGAGAGACAAAAGAAAAGCACTGAAATAACAGCTGAGGGACAGGAGGGAGTGACTGTGTGTTCATTTTTAGGCAAAATGTAATTACTCTCCGGACTTAGCTGAGTCAGTGGAGCTACAGATCCCAACCTTGCAACCCTCGCGGGGGTCGGGGCTCTTCTGCACCCGAGGTGCGGCGCCGAAAGCAGCAGGTCGGACGCATGGGCAGGGAGGTTCCCTCTTATTTGCATCGGTGTAAGCAGAAGGAGCCAACGCAGCCGCCGCCGCCTCCGAAGCACCCGCAGGTAAACGCTGTCACGTCAGCAGGGTTGCCTCTTGCAGAAGGTGTTGTAGACTCCAGGAGTGAGAATTTCTTTTTTTCCTTTTGTCCCCAAAACGTCAAAACAGAAGCAGGAATAAATGGCATAAGAAAGAGCTCTTTTCTGCCTTTTAGCTGAGAAAGGGTCTGCAGGAATCCAAGGTATTATATTTGTGATGCATCCGCAGTGAAGTTTCCTCTTGCCCCAAACCTGTTAAGTTCCAATATTCATTTTAATGATCTCATTTCAGATATAACAGAAAGAAAAACAATACATTCAATAGAAACGAGATTAGAAAAGGGAGGGGAATGAATTACAAATGCAAGAGTCTGTAGTTATTCCAAGGAAGATAAATCTCATTTTAAGCGGTCTCCAGTGAAACAGCGTCTTGCTGGTTTTGCGATGCATTGCGATGCTGTGAAACGGCATCTTGCTGTTTCACAAACAAACCTGCTTTTGTTGATAAATAAGAGTGTGAGGCAGTGGCAGGGAGTGTTTTCTAACACTAGTCGGTTGTCACAGTATCTTGGGACTGACGATACCTGGGGTTTATCCTTGGCCTTGCCGCTGGCTCTCTGCAACGAATGATTTAACACCCTGTGCCGGAGCTGCAGCACAATCTGGAAAATCGAACTCCAGCAAACAAAAGTACAAATGACATCAGTGCGTAACTCTTGGTAAAGTTGTCACTGCCAGGTTTCTACCTCAATAGGATCATGAAGTCAGGAGTGCGTAATGATTTGGAAGGTGCAAATTAGTGTCATTTCAGCAGCCCACAATTTGCTTCAGACTATTGTGGGAAAGGCTGTCACTGGGAGAGATATTTTAATTTGGGACTGGATCTTGCATGGCAATGAACCTCTTGTATGCCTCCCGATGTAAACACGATGCCGGTGATGGCTTGAAAAGTCTCTTTTGTTTGTTTGGGGTTTTAATGTGTATTTGGTCAGATTTTCTGTCTGCACGAGTAGCAGAAGAGGTGTTTGCTCTGCAGAACTCTCCCCGAGCCCCTTCTCCGTCTGCTCCTCGAGCGGTAGCGAGGAAGGACCACGTCGGGGATTGATAAGAGGGACTGAACTGCAAACACCCACCAGCTCGGCAGCGCAGTAACACCACCGTGTTTGCTCTCACCTAATTGAAAACAGATGGGCCTTTTCCCTCCTGCACCTAGGTGACTAGGAGGGAAGCGCTGGCCTGAGCCATAGTGGGCTGGGGTGAGGTATCGCTAGAAAGGATGTACAGGTGGGAGCTGGCACGTGCCGTGCCGGGGTACGGAGAGCTGCACAAAACAACGCCACAATCAGCAGCCGCGTGGGCTGGAGCTGGAGAGTGGCCGACCCTCCCAGCTAGGGGAGCTAATGATTCCCTTCAGGATTGCATCATTCGATTCAAACTGAGTCACTATGAGGCGATTTGGGGAAGCAAGTCAGAATTCATTACTGAGGAAAGATGTCGGAGCTGTTGCAAGAGCCTCCTGTTGGTAGGTGCTCAGAGGCACGGCCAGCGCCTTGCTCCCGGGGCCACGAGCGGCTCTTCCCCCGGTGGCAGGAGCCGAGATCCATGGCCAAGGTGGGCTGGCAGGATTCTCCTCCTACACCACCCACGGCTGCTTTCTGCCTGCCTCCCGCCACCTGCTTTCCCCAAGACACCTGTTAGAAGAATAAACAAACCTTAGAGCAGAGACATTGAAATCACGAAATTTGCACCGGTGCAATCCTGGGGCAAAGCCTCACCCTCCGTCGGCAGTTATAGCACCTTGTCCTCTGCTGGTCTAGCGCTCACGGCCGCTTTGCCCTGGCCAGTCGGTGAGATGTTTGCCTGCCCTGCTCACTACCTGCTGCTGCTGGTGCCTCTGCCAGGTGGGCACAAAGCTCTTTGCAGGGTGGGCCTCTTCTGCCGTCAGGAAAAGCATTTTTGTCAGGCACAGTGGAGGGGCTGGAGAAGGGGTACCTGCCAACCGCCAGCCGTTTTGTAGCGGATTCAGCGTTTATCTTGGAAACCCAACAAAACTGCACGGCTGGCATCATCGGCATTTGGGCTACAACTCATTCTGCGAAGCCACCGCTGAGCCACAGGAGGATTTCTACCCCAAGGTCGCAAAGTGTCGGCTTCAGACTGCCAACGTCCTTGATGGGGGCAGAGGACGTGGTGCCGAGGATGGCTGAAGGTTTGAGAGAGCGGCAAGAGAAAAGGAGTTTGGGGAACAATCCAAGGCTTGATTGTACGACGGCGTGAAGATCGACACTGATGCGCCTCTCTGATCATCAGTAAGCAGAGATCAATTGTTCAGGAAGTTTAAACACCTACCAGGAGCGCATATTAACATCAGCTTGACGACTAAGAAACCAAGGGCATAGATACACACCAGAGATGGATGGATACAGGCCCTTTATTTGCCTCTGCAGAAAGGTTTTATCCCAAAATAACTCCTGTGAGAGACCAAGCTCTGGCCACTGAAGGTGAGCTGGGGATGTTAGTTAATATGTTTGTAACCCTAAAAAGCCTGGCTGTTTACTGAAAAAGAAGATACTGATGTCTTTGCAAATAAAATAAGCAAGCGTTTGCCTAGTGAGGGAGAAAAAGTAATTCAGAAATACATTGAATAATGAGGAAACTCCTCGAGAATCAAATATGGTGAAGGCAGCGAAGCCCCAGGGAGATGAGCCAGCCGGTGGGTAGAGAGGACAATAGAGGACAGACCCACTGAGCTTCTCCTGTGAGTCATTTTCTAGGGAGCTCCATGCCACGGCTGCTTGAAGAGATGATGGATGGCTGATTCCAGGTAATACTTCCACCATCTCAGCGTGACTCACCAGAAACGAGGAGATTTAGACGAACAGAGCAAGGTACGGGATGAAGAAGAGGACTTCAAACAACGGGCTCGGGGCATTGCAGCCCTCTCATTACTCTTGCCCCACATGGCACTTACTGTAGGACTGGTAACAGGAAAAAAAAGGCTTTGCATGGTCTCACAAAAAGCCGCAGCTCCCAGGGTCAGTTGTTCATGTGAGAAACTCTGTAAAAACTTGGTGAATTCGGGTATAAAGGGTTTCCTTTGACTTCCTCAGCAAAAAAAAAAAACACCTCTTAGTACAAATAACAGCATACCCCCAGCCTTGTTCTGTCCTGGGCGCTGCTTAAACTGTCAATAATCATAAGGCTGCTGTCACAGTGCTGCTCAATGGGGTTGACAGATTATATCTCTAAAGTCCCTTTATTGGACCTTGTTCCCAGAAAAGCTTGCAAATTGCTCTGATCTTACCAGACAAAGGCATTGCTCACTCTCGGAGTCCTTGGATATCCTACACAATAAGGTAGGAATTGGTGAGAATTACCCGAGATAAAATATCCCTTACAACATCAAAGTTCCTGATCTCTTAGCTGTCAGCCGCAGGTATGTGAAAGTCCTGACAGGCTGAAGATAGAAGGAAGAGATAAAGCAAAAGAGAAGGAGGGGGACAAAAATGGAGAAGTTCTCTGGATGAAACGTTATATCATTGGATTTGGCACAAAGATTTCGGCGCAACGGGTCTATGGGGCTAGCTGGGGCGTGAGCAAGGCACGGGGCTTTCGCCTTTTGAAATGAATAAGCAGCAGCTGATACCGGGCGGCCAAGGACAGATCCTGATCTTCATCACCCCAGCGGATAAGAGAAGCAGGAACGGCAGAGCTCAGGATACAGCTAAATCAGGATACCGCTAAATCGTGGTCGTGCAACCCCCCTACCTTCCCCATCTCCATACTCTAAGCTCTTGATTGCTTTTTCCCAGAAAGATGGCTGAAGTGGGTCAGCTACCGAGGGGGGAACGCTGGTGTAACACAAGACACCATGTTTTTGACATCTTTGCTCTGTACGTTGAATAATAAGGCTCCCTGCGGAGGGTTGACCTCCCCGGGTTGTTCGCAGTAGCCACGGCTGGAGAACCAGGGTCGGACTTTTACCTAATGCAGCCCAACCTGGCTTAGTAATCTGATTGCAAAACCCCAGGGTTTTGGCAGTAAAACCACAGGTAAGCCTGAAATCATTTCGCTGCAACAGATTCGAAGAGGTTGAGCTGAAACGAGCTCTGGCTCATTCATTTAAAATCCTGCCCTTTCACACCGCAAAGACTGGACGGGCCTTCCCTCTGCCCACCTCTCCCGCACACCTAATCCTCCTCCCAGGACTATGTTTTAGAGCTGATCAAATACCTTTCGGCTCTTAGAAAGGACTGCTTCTTGGCAAGTGCACAAAATACTTTTCTCAAATGACATAAATATTGTATGTTATTTGCTGCCTTGCCAAAATGCAAACGCACACGTGCACTCCTAACTAAGCAACATTCTTTAAAAGTTAAAATCATTGCTTAGGACGAAATATATAGCATTTTATAAATCCAAACTGATCACGCACTGCGTGTGTTGAAAATATGTACAAAAAGGGGACCCCAAAACTCCATTAAACCACCTCTGAGACAATACATCACTGCACCTTTATATTGCACAGAGGGGTTTAACAACCCTTCTCCAGGAAAATATTTTACTAGGTAACAAAAAAAAAAGTTATTGAAAACATATATATTTGATACTTTTGGCAATTCGTTTTACTACTTGCATTTCCAATTCATTGGTATAGTTCATGAAAAAAAATATTTTCGCAGTTGGGTCATGTTATTATTTCTCTAATTTTTTTTTTTTTTCTACTTGAAAGTCACGATAAGATTTCTTTCTGCGAAACAACAAAGAAACACAAAAGCTGCTTGCCCGCTTTGGTGATCCCGTAGATGTTTTAGGGAAACGGGGTCTGTTGTAAGTGTAGAATACACACAAACATGCCTACAGGAAATTATGGCATCTTTGTGCATTTCTGTGTAACCAGCGCTATATCTGAAACAGCTAAAAAAGAACCAGGGGAAGAACTAGTATGTTGAATCTTCTAAGGAACAAAAAGAAGGTATTATTTACTAGGCAATGTTAAAATCTTTTTTTTTTAAATTAGATAATTTTGCATCAGATCACCCGAACTGCCCCTGGCACTGACCTGTTGCATGACCTGGATAAATTGCTGCATCTCACCCTCTAGCGCTCCTCTCCTCTTGGCTGGTGCGAACGCCCCTCTCCAGGTGAAAGCCTGGCTTGAGTTTGGCCTTCCCACAAGCGATCCCAGGCCAGGGCAAAGGAAGGGGGAGGAGGACATAAGCTCTTCCTAAACCAGACTAACAGCACATCCCCACTACAAACCTAACTTAGGCTCAGGTTCAAGTCTGCTACATGCTTTTCCTATCTAGAGAATGACTTTTCACCCGAAGCTGCTTGTGCTTTAAGCCCATTTTAGCTGGCCGGCATGGAAATGGGGACACGTGCTGGGCTTTTGCTTTCCCTTGGGCAGATAACACTCTCATTTTGAAACAAACCTAAACCACAGGCGTGACCCTTCAGTGCCTGCCTGCAGTCCGCCCTCCCATCTCCCTCCCCACGTGCCTCTTTCCTTCACATATCTTCAAGAAGACTTTGATGGAGAGCTTCCATCTGCTGATGTGCAAGGAACCAAGGAACATATGCCCTTGGAAGCACTGGTGACATGCAGACGCGGTGACAGGAGAAGCATAGAGCCACTTCGCGGGCTGTAGCTCCCCAGGGGGGTCTCTGATTCCTGAACCTCAATGCTGGTCATCTATGAAGACCAACACTGAACATCCACCCAAGGATTTCTGCTTATTAAACCAAACTTGTCCTGGACCATGCGTGTGCTTACTTCTGAAGAGCTTACTTCTTACAATGCTCCAGGTAAGTCCAACCTTCACTTTGAGAGAGATACTGTAAGTACACCCGAGCATGATGTGTCCTTGTCTTGTCCTAGAGAACAGTGATTTTCCCTTTTAATTGCTTCCTGTGTGACACATTTCGTCAGGTCCCAGCTTCTTGCCAGTTGATCTTCTCCTCACTGCATTTGTTTCTTGCTGGGCATGTAATTATGACCGTGAAAGTCCATCAGCAAAAGTGCAATCAATTTGAAAGATTAATGAATCTCACGCTTTCCCTCTCTCCTCCCCCCCAAATTAGAAAGCCCACTCTGTAGTTTCCAGCACACATCTATCATTACGCGCTCCTGGGTCTCAGGTAAATTAGCAACCTGATTCTTTTCCCTGCTGTCACTTAGAAGAAAAGGGCTTCTTATTTGCCATCCAAGGAAAAGTACAGTAAACCTAGAGCTAGATAAAAGGGAAGTAATCAAATATATTTAACTGTACTCAGCCAAATCCCATTATTTGTATAGATGTTAGCTGGGCCAGTTGAAGAATTAGGGTAGCCTTGTCTCTGTTAGGAAATAGTACTGCTCGATTGAACAGCACAATTTCTGAGCTAATGTTCTCCTACGTACTTAAAATAAGAAGGTCGGGTTTTTATATATATGTATGAATTGCTATGGTGAGCTTGGCAGATGTTAAAAAAGTTGCAGGTCCTTGCTCTTCCACTAACCAGGTGCATTTGGGGTGACCGCAGCATCATCCCTCTGGTTTAGTTGCACAGAGGGGAAATGCCTCAGGGTGGAAAGTTTCCTTGGATTGTCCTTCTCACTTCTACCTGAAGGAAGCAGGGAAAATCGTTGCAAATAAGTCGCCTCCTACATATCAGAGGGCACCACCTCCCCGCTGTTGTGGAGAAGAACAGCTTATGGGGTATAGGGAAAATGTTGGGGGGAACTGAGCAGCCATAGTAAAGGAACGTGCTGGGAGTATCTCATGGAGATAATAACCATGGTGAGGGTTGTAGGACAACACAGAAAACCTTCAAGGGGTGCTAGGACCACAGGTTTTGAAAATATATGGACAACATCACTGCAGTGCTTATACGCGGGGTGCTCCTTCCCTTGGCAGCTGGCTGTGTGGGAAAGGAAGAATGCGCCACCTCTAGACGGCTGCGATCGATGGTCCTGTGCACAAGTACCTTCCCCTTCAGAAACGCCTCCAGTGCCAAAACACACAGAGTGCACGGACCAAGACTCATCTACTTGGGAAATACAGCAAAACTACCGCCGTACCCTCGTCCACAGGACCAAGTTCTCTTTCACTTTTCCCTGTGCAAACAGTGCAGGTTGTGCTGTGAAACGATTTGATTAAGATGGTCCAACGCAAGCATTGACATCCAGGTCCATAGATTGAGAGAAAACCTCCCCTGGACTGCGTTCCTGCCAGCACAGAGCTTTTCTCAGCTCGGTTTTGTGCTCAGAAGACGCTGGTTTGTGTGCTAACCAGCCAGGTAAGTAGCCGTGGCTCTGGAGGAAGCCCTGTATCTTCAGGATGATGAACTAGCTCACCCTGATGCAAATGAGCTGAACGAGATGAGACACTTTCTGGTCCCAGACTTTACTTTGCTGAGATGAAACATTACAACTCAATGTTGTTTCAATACTTTGGGGAGAAGAAAGAGGGAGACAAGAGTCCCCACATTGGTTTTTCACGAGCCTGAGTCAAATTACCCTCCCTTCTGCGGGGCTTCTTCTGAAATAACAGATCTTACTGTAACCAAATATTGCCATCCAGGAAAGCCATTTTGCAACCAGCAAGGAGGCTTCTTCCTTCTCAGCAGCCGCTGAAAAGGCCCTTTGTTCTTGGGCTGAACACCTGGAGAGTGTTATCAGCAGTGGCCTCTCCGGGCCAGCGCGCTGAGCAGCTGTGACAAGACCCAGTGGCACTGGCATCAGCAGCGGCACCTGGGAGCTGCTGGCACCCAAAAACCATCCCACCTGGACCATTGTGTGGGCAACTTTTAGTTGTTCCCTTCTTCCATGAGTACCGGGGAAAGTGGCCCAGCCTGTGTTTTCTTTCTTTTCCCATCCCAAAATGAACAGCCTCACTCCAAATGGTCACCTTGAGGAGCTGACACTTCTGCAGAGAACAGAAAACAAGCCTTGGGCATTTCCGTGCCTTTCCGGAGAAACTGGTAATGTGAGTGGAAGGGCTGACACAGAGCACTGGCATCCTGGGCACATGGTTTGAAACCGCACCTCAGAAAGTACAAGGTGGAACCGTTGGCCGGCATGAGGGGTAGGGCATCCATCCACCAGAGAGGGAATCACCTGATGTGGCCCAGGAGAGGACCGCGCGCCAGGCTGGCCCCGAGCACAGCTCCCTGCTCCGTCTGTACAGTCAGCACCGCTGCTGTTTGTGTTCATGAAAAGACAGTCAGACCCACGTCTGCTCGGAAACTTGAGGAAACCCAACTCATCCAACCCAGCAGGTAACGTAACGCCCCGAGGGCAGAGGGTCCTTTTCCATACACCTGACGGCAGAACTACACTGTATAAACCATTACTACCACATCAGCTTCAAAAACCGAAAGGTTTTTGTTCTTTCACTGCATTTTACACGATTAAAAGAAAAATCTGCCCGGGGGAAGGAACGCTGGGGAGTCAGAAAGCAGGGGCTGTCAGGCGCAGATCTGCCTTGGGGTGACCCAGAGAGCTGCCCACACCGACGGAGTCTGTGCTGGGTCTGTGAGCATCTTCACAGTGGCCTCAGTGGAAATTGTATCTGCAACCTCCGAGTTATTTAGCAGGTCCAGGCCTGCAGATCTTTCTCTGTATATTGATTTTCTGCTAAAGTCACAGGCTGGACAGCCCACGTCATACCAAAAAAAAAAAAAAAAGAAAAGGAAAAAAAAAAAGAAAATACGTCATTCCTCCTTTCCTGATAATCCAGATAAAATACTGACTCCTACAAGGGAGTCAGATGTTGGGGGATTTCAGCAATGCCTCATTGCAGGATGCACAGCTCTGCAAAATATTCGTTCTGGAGTAGCTCTGCCAAGTATGGAGAGCAAATTGCCTGATGTGAGAAGGGACAGACCACAGCTAAAGCTTCATCCTCCGCAGTGGCAGTTCAGGGTTAACGTCACGAGTTCTTCTACACACGATGGCATTATTTCTTTTTTCCTTTGGACTGTAGCAGTAAAAGAACAAATATTTCAAAAGGTTCAAATGAGACCTTTGAGTGCCAGCGCTGAGTCCCTGTGAGGTTCAGGTAAACTGACAAAATAATATCCTGCAAAAGCTTTACCTGGGACAAACCATGATTTCTGTGTTCATGTTCAGGCAGTTTGTAGTGTCCGGGCCACTTTAAACCTTGGTCTCTGTCCAGACACCAGTACCGGTTCTCCCATGACTTTATGTTTGCATCTCTTTCTAATATTCATCCCTTTCTTCCTTGTGAAGGGAAAATTTCCAGGTTTGTTCCTTTTAACTTTGTTCATGGTAGCGCTCTTGACAGAAGGACTTAGTGTCTATTTAGCGTCTTTGCAAGGAAAAGGGAGACACTTCTCGGTTACATAAAAGTTTGTATCAAAATTCAAGAATCCGGATTAATTATAGCAGACTTGCCTTGTATCATTCAATTTGTTTGAATAGCTTTAAAGATTAAGCAGATCCAAGGCCTAACAGAACCAGAGCCAGTAAGACAATAGCTGAGATTTTCCTTTGAAACAAAATATACAGGTGGTTTCTGTGAGTTTCTGTGTCTATCTGCCCGGCTTTTTTATTTTTATGTCGTATCCAATATCACAGAACCTGGCAGTAGAAATCATATAGCAATTTGTGAAAGCTTGTTGCTGTTCTAGATATCATATAGTCTGTTCCACACCAGCAAAGACAAAACCAATGCCTTTACTCCTCGAGATTTCATTCAAAGGATAATGATCTCTGGTAACAAAATATTTGGCAGTAGCGTTATTTAAAATGCACAGAGGAAATGTTTGTCCCTAATTCAAGGGACTGTGGTCACACAGTCTCTATTCACTTGGTATTTACCAACGAATGCCAAAGGCTAATCTACAAAAAGCCCAGGAACAGAGTTACGTTTAGCGCACTCCATCCTTAACCCATCCCATTGTCAGGGAGAAAAAAAAAAAAAAAATTACTGAATTTCTTTGTGGCCGGAGAACTTATAAACTCCGTGTTATACCCAGCAGGCTGTAACGGCTCCTTCGGTAAAAACCTAATTAAGCGGTTGGGGAAGGTTTGTTTTGGTTTGTTTTTTTCTTTCACCGCACACTTTTGTGTTTTAAAATCCCTTTGCATTAAACGACTTTTCGAGTTTTCCGAACTTTTCACACGCACAGAAGAGGGAAGTAAGAAAAAAAGCAGAGGGGAGATTTCGGTCGTGGGAACAGGAGTCGGAGACGGGGATCTGCAAAGGCTGAAGGCAAATCCTCCCCGAAATCTCCATCTAAAACACCGAAACCCGCAGCCGCGGCTCGCCTGGGACCGCTGGCGCTCTACACAGGGAGAAGTAAAACCAGCCCGAGGGGGCTGTCGCCTTTGGGGAGGAGTGGGGGGGTAGGGGGTGTCGCTCCCCGAAAACCCAAAGCAGTTAAAACACCGCGAAGGACACGGCCTGGCGGCGGCCCGTTGGCAAAGCGGCGGCTTTGCTTTTAATTGGGCAAATCCGGAATTTCGGCAGTTTTAGCGGCCCCGGCTCAGCCATCCCCCCCCTCCC
>VZSZ01012200.1:171631-211338 GCA_013398815.1 Ibidorhyncha struthersii | reverse complement strand
GAGGTTCTAAGTGTGGTTGGGTGACTGGAGCAAGCAGATGGCTGCGGCATTTCTAGAGAACCTGCTGTTGCCCCAATCCCTAAAGCCCAAGAAACCAATTTTTTTTAAAAACAAAAAAAAACCCCAACAAAACAGCAAACTTGTGGTGCAGCCCCAGGTGCCCACGGGCTGCGGACAGGCCCAGGTGTGGATCAGCCACAGGTCTGCCGTGTGAGGGCCGTGGTGCCACGCTGGCCTGTCCCCTCCCGGTCACCCTGACAGCCATCTTCCCAAGCGCCCCGAGCAGCGCTCACAAACCCACCCGGTAAATGCTGTCAGCATCACGTTAGCGCTCAGCGAAATCGGATTTGGATGGGGTGAGCCCGGGCAGAGGCGAGAAGGGGTTTATCCGTGAGGAAGCTGCTTGGCAGGGTTGTGTTCAGCCGCCCTTGACGCGGCGTGAGGCTCCCCTGCGGTGGGATGGGGCCCTGTGGGGAGGAGGGTCAGTGCCAGGGGGTGAGTTTGGGTCCTGGTGAATGTGGATGGTGTGGAGGAGGGCCAGTGTCCTGCAGGACTGGGCCTTGTGAAAGGGCTTTGTGATGGGACTGGGGCCACCCTGCAGCTGCTGAAGAGGAGTGGTGTTCACGGCTGTCTTGCTGGTGGCTCGCCGTCCCAACAGAGCTCCGCCATGGCCTCCCTGCCATGAGGAGTCGGGCAGCAAGCCCACGCAAACCCACACCTCTCTGCTCTCCATCGAGCTTCCCTCTAAACAGTCACCCCTGACATTTTGGATTTAACCAAAGGCTCCTGAGCTGGATAACTATGTCCTTCAGAGGTGAGGCTGGCACTGGTGTGGAGCTGAGCACCGCTGCAGAAATCCCTGCTCCTGAACGTCGCTGTGACTCTGCGATAGCCGTATCGCTTTTTTGTTCCGCAACAGCCTGACCTGCTGTCTTGTGCAGTGGGGAAAATATCCTGCCTGGTTATGCTGCTCGGCAGTGTTGACTGCTGTAATTTGAACTATGTGGCTGGACTAAAAGACTGGAGGGGCTGAATAAGCATATTAATTACTGTTATATTTCTGTATTAAGTATTATTTTTAAAAAAAGGCAGAACTCAAAGTTCACTTTCTTGCAGTGAGAAGGAGTAAATAGCAATAGCCTATCCAGTGAGATGTTGATTTCAATTATGCATCCAAAGTACTGAAACAGATTAGCAATTAGTGGCAATCACTGGACTAGACTAATTTTTAGCATCCCAAATTTATCTACTTTTTTTTGTAAGATAAACTTGTTATTTAGCAGCAAATTGGATCTGCATCTGCTGATTGCAGAATGGCGTAATGCTGCACAAACAGCTCCTTCCTGCGTCCAAAATGGACACGGCCATTAGAGTTCTTCTCAAACATCCAAATGTTCTGGATTTTGTTATTTTTATTATTGTGAACACTCTTAAATGCTCCTTAGGGATCTGATCCTGCAGCCATGTATGTTTTAAAGCACGCAGGTTTTATTCTCCAGAGTTTTACCAGAGACCCTGTGCACTGAAGATATCCAGGTAGTCTCTTAAAAGTGGAAACCAATGTTAATTGAAAGTGTGAATTTGACATTTGGTCTGATGCTCCTGGTGTATCTGAGAAAATAATGAGCAGCACTCAGTTTTCATAAAACTGCAAGGGGTTTTCTAAAAGCTCTGAGTTTCACCAGATGTTTACAGCTGACGGCACACTTTCCTCTGCTTAGCGGAGATTTTTATTTTCAGTTCTACCAGTTACGGTGCTGAGGGAGAGGAAAATTTTTCAACAAAGATCTTGCTTATAGAGCAGCTTAATGCTTGTCATGAATGTGTGATGGAAGCGATCTGTCCGCGATTCTGTGTATCAAATCCTGGGTATGAAGTATGAATGGCTGATACGCTGCTCTGTTTAATTTCAGCTCCTGGCACCAAAGACTCGGGCTATGTGGTGTGATTCTCAGAATGATGCCAGCATATATGTTACATTTAAAACAGCCTGATCCTGTCACTCTCGTGTTTTACTACTTATAGGAACATTGCTTTCCCATTCCAACCCTTTCACATAGAATTAATGTTGAATGTGGAGGACAAACGGTATCCTTCCCAGTCCTTAGTTTGTGAGCATTATACCTGATGCTGTAATTTTAGAGTTCTTGTCATATCTCCCATGTTTGTAATGTGACTCTCTTCCTTATGAAACAAAGGAAAACTGAAGTTAAAATGTATAACTCTTAAAATGCAACACTTGGATAATAGAAATAGTTTGGGAGCATTAGTGTCAAGTTAGTTAATATTTCTAACACTGTATCTTTTCTTGTGACTTCACTTGGCAATGTTTTTGGCAAAATTTTCTTTCTGGGCCTGTCTGAAACAGGTGGGTCCAAAAGTGCGGCTTCTACATCAGTTACTTCTCAGATGCTTTTCTGCAGAAATAGTACAGAGAAACTCCTTTCAGGAAGAACGCTGCCCAAGGAAAGAAAACTATGACCCAAAGCAGTGGGAATTTTGAATGTAAGGGATGCAACATTAATCTCCTGGTGGTGTGTAGAGACTCATAAACAAGATTGCAAATGTGGATGACTTCCAAGTAAAAGTACTAGCTTACAGCCACTAACAGGCTACTAATAAAGATTACTTCATCTAATCTTACTTAAAGTATATTTATAAAATCTAACACTGCCAAGTTAGATCACAGTGTGGATAAGATGCATGTTGAATCAATTAATTGTATATAGGTATTCATGTTCTGTTTACAGCGAGTAACAACACTCTAGTATTTGATGCATTTTCAGTTACGCAACATTGGGACTGTTTGTTCTTGCTCTGGAAATGCAATATTTTGAAACACTTAAATCTTGTCACAGATGACTCTAAGTGACGTGGGAGGCTTGATCTAGCCTGTGACAAGGCATGGTGGGGTAGAATGGAGCCAGTACTTACCCTCCTGTGGTCAGTGCTTGGGGGAGACAAGTCGTGGCAGTAGCCCAGGGCAGGATGCGAACAACCAAGTTATATTGTATACTGACATTTCATTTGTAGCCTGCAACAAGGGGCTCCTTTTGCCTGAACCATATGAGTTTCTCTTGGTGTCTGCTTGCTGTTCCCATGGAGATGTATTTCAAAAACTCTGTTTCTCATTGCCAAATTATGGTGTTATACTGTGTGGGCCCCATCCTCTGTCTTCCTCTTGCTCAAAACTAACTGGGTGCACGAAGGCTGTTCTGTCTGTTCTCTGGCTCAGGTTCTAGTTTGGATAAATGCTGTCTGTATCTCAAACAGTCTCCCTGGGAGAGAGACTGAACATGCTTGACTCTGCCATCAATGGAAATTGAAGAGCCTCAGGACCTTTGAGGAATACTTTTTTCTTTTTTTGCATTGTCTAAATTGGGTTTTTTTTATTTCTCCTCCCCATCCGGCTCCCCTTGCTGTCTCTTCAGATATTTATTAACAATGAATGGCACGAGTCTACAAGTGGAAAGAAGTTCCCCACCTACAACCCTTCAACACTGGAGAAAATTTGTGACATTGAGGAAGGAGACAAGGTAAGTGTTGCAGGAAAGGCAGTGCAAAAGACAGTTTCCAAGGGACTTCCTTTCATAGGGAAGCACACAGAGGAAAAGCTGGCTTTTAAAGACAATGTATGTCTGGCCAGACTGTGAGCTGGAGGTCTGGGACACTAGATGCGCTGCTCAAGAATTACAGGGGGTGGGTGGGATCTGTCCTGTCTGGCTCAGCCGGGTCGCTTTCCCTGGTAGGAATTGCCTGCCGAACACTCTCAGAGGAATGAGATTCAGCATTGTTGTAATGTTATAGATTGGAAAGAAGCAGCCACTCTGAGGAAACGGCAATTATGGTGTATGCATGTCCCTGATGGAACTTGGGCCTTGTGCTGGGAGTGGTTTATACACAAGCTTCATGGCAGTCTGTTGGAGACACTGAAGTGAAACTTGCCGTTTTTTTAAACACAATCAACAAATAACCTGAGTGCTTGGAGGAATTTAAGCTCGGTCATGCAAACACTGCCCACTTTCTGCTAGAGCTGGGCTGCTGCTTTTCCAACTGGTATCATGGGTTCTGGCCTTCTGCACAAATGTAGCAACTTTCAGTTAAAACCAAATCAGTGTCTCTCAAGAACTTTAGTAGTCCCTGGCCCTGGTAAGGTATAGGTTAGCCTGGGACATAACTGCTTGGGTTTGGTAATAGTCTGAGGTAAGAAACAATCAGATGTGACGTGTCTTGTCCAAAACAGCTCATCATGTATGGGTCAACTGGACTGATCTACGGGAAGGAGCTGGCCCAAGAGCTGGCTTTTTGCAGTGTGTCATGGGAAGGTGATTCACAGCTCCCCTGCTGTATCCAGGCTTTGGATGCTCATTGCTGTTGGCAGTAAGTGATGGGCAGTGTGGGCATTTCTGCCTGTACTGTAGTATCTTTTTCTTGATATATAAGCTTGTCCAGCACTTGTGGGGCCCAGTGCCTGGTTTCCTGCCAGTTAGCTGCCTTGGGGGTCCTTTCCTAGTAGGAGTGATATTAGTTGAGCAAGGACAACGTGTTTTCTGGTATTATACTGTATAGAGCCTGACCCTTCTGGAGATGGGAGCAAACTTGCTTGGCAATGCAAGTCTCCAGCCTGCATGTGAATAGTGTGTAAAGTAGCTGTTCTTTTTGGATGGCACTGAGGCAGCCTCTGAGACCTATTGCCATGGGGGATCTGTGCATTCATGGGGCAATTACAGATTGAGGCAGAACCAAACACTATGTGTAATTTCTTTATACTAACTGGGTAGGACACAACTGTGTTTAATTGCAGTGGCATGTAAATAGTGGAATTGAAGCTAGCTCTGATGCAACTGTATTTTGCTAGGCAGAAACTATGACGTTGTTATTGTTCCCTGAGCTAAGTGTCTCCTCAAGCAGTTACAGAGCATTACATGAGTATTTCAAGCCTGCTTCTTAATGACTTGGTTAAAGAAAATTGTTATGTAGAACTAAAAGGGCAGTTTTGCAGCTTGCCTCCTTGAGACTTGTCCCTGCCTGAATTCAAGGATAACTTTCAGCTTCTAGCTTGCAGGAGAGTTACTGTAAACCGTTCCTTGGGGCCAGTCAGTGGAGCCCTCTGCCCACAAATACTCGGTGTGGGTGGCTGACTCTTGGTGCATAGAATAATTGCAGGCAAGAATGTAAGTTAGCTGCACCTTGGATGCTGAAAGCCTCTTCTTTCACCCTTTTACATCACACTCTTCTAAAAAAAATATATTTTTTTGCTCTAAGTATGTTTTTGCAAAGGACTGAGTGGGGTTAGACCTGAATCTGGATTAGTAAGAAAGCAGAGTCATGGGTGAGAAGCATCCCAAACTAGCTGTTTGGCTACTGGTGACACTTGACAATGTATGGCTGTCCTCTGGCAGACTGAGTCCCCTGAGGCTTCCCGTGCCCTGGCTGAACATCCCCTCCTGGGTCTGTAACTCCAGTCTGTTGGAGTTACTACACAAAGTGGTGAGTTGTGTTTGGTGGTGCTTTCCAGTGTCTTGTCCCCACATGCCACCATACTTGCTTATGCTGGTCAGTACTGCTGCAGGGGTGGCAGTTCCTGGTACCGGCTCTAGCTGTGCTGTGCCAGGGTTGGCTCTGCCTTCACAGCAGACGGAGCAGGACTCCACTTCCCTAGCCCTGAACAGAAACCTGCCCCTCCCTGGCTGTGCAGAGTGTATTTTGCTTAGGCTGCACGTGAGGGGTGGGAATTTGGCAGCTGATATCTCAGCGATGACAGTTTAGTCTGTTGCTGAAACTTGGCCAGTGCTTTATGAGGCTAGGAGCAAAGGTTTTGTTGTTTGTTCTTTAGTTACAGAATTTAAGACAGAATTGCTCTTGATGGGATAGTTGGGGCATAAAGGAAAGTCTTGTGTGGAAAAAGAAGCACTGAAAATAAAATGGCAAATGCTTCCACTGGATGCTTGGCAGCTTTTTGCCTCCCAAATAATGGCTTAGTGTCCAAGTGTTTGCCAGGTTGATAACAGAGAAGGAATAACTTCGTTTATTAGACCTCTGGCCCCAGTGAATAGTGCAGCCCTGGAACTTCCACCCTGTCTTAGAGTTACCATGTGAAGGCAAAAATACTTGCGCCACTGACATTTCTCTGGTGCTGTCAATAACATTTGAAGACAAGATTTTTCTCCTATACTCCTTCCTCAGAGTAGCCAGCTCAGGTGGCTGCCATGGAGAGTGGGCAGCAGGTCCACAGCTGGGACTGTTGAGCAGACTTGATGCTGTGGAGCATTTGTCGTAATCATTTCTAAGCAGTTCACTCTTCCCCTGTGGCTCCTTGAAGGGGTTGTTAAGAGGGTTTTGTTCACAATCTTCCTGCCCCCCCCCAGATTGCAGTGGCAGGCTGAGTTAAGAGGCTGCAGAAATATTGTTCCCTACAGCAGACTTGCAATGCCCTCAATAATGGTTTTGGACACTTTAGGCTGTTAAGGTGCTGTTTGTAGCTGTTTTGAACTTGGATTCAAAAGTTAGAGCAATGCAATGTGTAGACTGCAGGGGAGCAGGTCCGAGAGCCTCTTCTAATTCAAAAACTGTGGCATGCGCATACCTTATGTCAGAAAAGTGCCTTTGCAAAGATGTGCACGGTGGAGGCTTTTCAAAGAAGTTGCTAATTGAAGTGAAGAAAGATGGCCTCCACTGGGTGTGCTCCATCCCTCGCGTGTCTCCTTCCTGGCCAAACTGAAGCGGTGTTGTGCACAGTGAGCCTGAAGCAGAGCAAGGTGCTTTTGCAGGTATTTTCCCTACTCACAGAGGCAATGGAGTGATGGTCTCAGCTGTGCTCTGCAGCCTGCTGCTGAGGCAGGAGAGAAGAAAAAGGGGCAGGATAGAAATGGAGCGGAGATGAGCAGGACTTGAGGTAGAAGAGGAAGGTGGAAGAGGTAGCTTAGAACAAAGAACAGTGTGAGTTTGTTCAGGGGAAAATGGTATGTGGTTGTGTAACTGGGGGTTGTATCATAATGCAAACATCCAGGGTGGGTATGAAGGTTTGTGGGCATTTCCCAACGCTGCAATGCTGGACTTGCAATCTTAATATTCTCTTAGTGGAGCTCTTTATGTAATACTCAGTAAATCTGTATAGATCAGAACTGCACACCAGGATGCATAGACCTCCTCCTCCTTGTGGTTTTGTATACCACAGTGTGTCCCTGGCACCTTGACAGTTACAAGTCTCTGTCACGCATTGTGCCTACCTATTGCAACATGCCTGCAATGAACATGCCATTCAGACTCCCCTAATGCCTAGTCATAACAGGATGGATTAAGAATGGCATTTCAGCCTTTCTGAAGAATTTCCTTGTTTTTGCTGGTGTCTCGGGCCTATTGAGGCTGCGCAGGCTCACAAGATCTCACTTGGTGGTGCTACCCCTGAGGGTGTTTTGGGAAAGCCTTTTTTGCTTGTGTAGTAGTGACTGCAGTCTCCAAGATGCTATGTGTGTCTGAGAAAAGACACAAGAATGAAGACAACTAGTATTTGCAGGACCTGCAGGAGGGCTCAGGTGTTCCCATGTTTAGAGGATGGGGAAGATGTGGGCATGCACTGAAGACCCACACAGCCATCTCATCCCTGTTCTTGTGAGTGCCAGGGTGGTGGGAAGTCTCTCAGTACTGAGGGCATGCTGCACTGTGGTCTGTACCACTGTGGACCCAATGCTCTGCACATCAGTGCTCCCAGCCTGGTCACAGAAGCTAATTAATTGCTGCTAAGGGAAGACTTGTTTAAACCTGACACATTCCTTGTGTTTCTCTATCTGCTTTGTCACATAAAATAGTGCCTTCTTTCAGCTTGAGCCTTCATTCCAGCAGGCAGGATGGGGAGTATCTAAGCATGCAGCAGTTGGTGGTGCCTTCTGTCTTTTGTGGTGTGCCAGTCTGGGTACAAATCAACTGAAAAAAAAAAAAAAAAAAAAAAAAAACAAAAAAAAAAAAACATTCTGTTCTGCCTGTGTGTGATGGGCCCCAGGCAGGACATAGCCACTGTGCGCAGGCAGGTGCTTGCTACCTCTGCCTCACTAGCACCCTTGCTTGACCAGAGCCATTCTTAACATCTTATAACAGCACAAATTTCTTCCATTAGTGTCCTTCCAAAAGGGTAGGGTTCTTTTCCTGGCAGCATAGGTCAAACTGCTTTAAAGCCATGTATTCTTCTTGTAAAGAAAAGGAGCTAGGTTTAATGTAAGGTCCCATTTTAGTGGGTGGTGACTCGCTGTTTTCTCAATGAACTTTCACTGTAAGAAGGCAACGTGTCCCCCCATAACACTTTTCTTGGTCAAGCACCACACATTTCCCCATGAGGGGAAAATGGCCAGACCTTGTTGCATCAGTGCAGAGGCTTACTTTGTAATGGTATCCATACAAGACTTGAGATAGCACATCACCAGCTGCTGTCATTTATGTCTTATGAGGAACAGTCAAGGCCTGAAAGCCTCCCTCCTTTCTCACCCCCTTGAACTACATACTGTGGTGAGGTGCAAGTTCCTCATCAACTGAAGTGAGGCATGGGCTGTGCTAGACATCATGTAGAACAGGATTCTGTCCAAAGCCAGGGCGAAGTAATGCTTGGGGTACAGCCTTGGCCTCGCGGATGTTGATGGTGTTGTTCCCATTGAGTTCATTGGTCAGGAGATTGCCCTTAGCTTCACTTTTTTAATCAACGTATGTGGGAAGCAGGGAGGAGTTCAGGGCATTCAGTGGCCAGAGCAAATGCATGAAGCTTCTCTGGGGTTGTGGTGTGGGGAGAGAGGGAATTTGCTGCCCACATGAGTAGTAACTTGGGTAAACAGGGTCAGATTTGATCCAGAGCATGGTAAAGCAGTTGGGAGATGAAAGGAGAGTGGCACTGAGTCTGTGTAGGTGAAATGCCTTTGTTGTAGCACTGAATGACAAAACCTTTCCCATCTGGTAGAACTGTTCTGGAAGTGTGATCTAGGATNTTTTTTTTTTTTTTTTTTTTTTTTTTAGTGTGTTAACTGTTACTGGCATGGGTTCCAGTGGGACTGAATGGTGGGATCTGAGCTGCAATTGTTCCCCTGGATAAAACCGTGATCTCTCTCGTGGGGGATTTTCCTTCCCACACTTGTTCAGAGGAGGATGATTCATGCAGGCCAATGGCTTGTCACACTTAGGGAAGCTGTAATGGGAACAGAATTGGGATCTTGTTTCTCCATCCTCCCCCAGTGTCACTTACATCCTGTATTGGCAGGTAAAGGATCCTGGAGTATTGTATAAACAAACTAGTTGCATAAAACTATCCTTCAAAGACCCTATTTCTGACCCCAAGGTTGCTTATAAGCCCAGGCCAAACATAAAATTTATTTTTATTGTGTCCAAATCCAGGAGTAAAATGAAAGTGGTTTTGTCAGACAGCTTGATTTTAGCCCCCACAGCATCATCTAGGAAGCAGCCTGATGGGGTTCCTGTGCCATTGTCCAGCTTCTTCCTTGTAACCTAAGGTTTTCTTGTGTATGTGACTCCTCTAGCCTGACGTGGATAATGCGGTGGAAGCAGCGAAGGCAGCATTCCAAAGGGGGTCTCCATGGAGACAGATGGATGCCTTAAGCAGAGGACGACTCCTGCACAAGCTGGCTGATCTTCTCGAGCGAGACAGGGTCATCCTGGCAGTAAGTACTGTGAGCGGTGATAAACCAGCAACAGTTGAATGATAACTCAGCTCCAACTCTCTGATTTTGCTGCATCCATATCTACGTAATGTTTTTATTTTCTCTCCCTTCATGAAGGGCAGAAGAGTCCATGCAGGAGTCATGGCTTATCTTCCTCATCCTGCAGGATGATTTTAGGTGTCCTAGAAGAAGATTGTTCTTCTATATAGTTGACAACTTCTCCAAAACTTTAGTTACTGAAGTGATTACAGATATTAATACTTAGATTTGCAAAGCAATAAAGATATTCTTTCTTAGTTTAAGTTATCATTGTTCTAAACTTAAAAAGAAAAAAAAACCAAAAAACCTCAAAACAACCAACAAACAATATAAACCAAAAAACAATAATCCCCAAACCACTACAACTGATTTGGTCCTTCTTCATTATAAAAATACAAGGCTGGTTTGACTTCTTTGCAAATTGCTTCCCCTAAAATGGGGGGCTGGAAAGAGAATCTTTCTCGTGCTGGATGTCATCCAAAGTTTAAAATGTTTGTAAGTGGGAATTGTTTCTCTCCCTACTGAATGTACTGGCTCAGGAAAATCTCTTTATGGCCATGAAGCTGTGTTAACTTGGACTTCTGCACTGAAGAACTATTGCTAATGATTCCCCATCCTGTCCTGAAGGACTCTTTCTGGTGCAGAACGAGGGGAGTAGGACCCAAGCTAAAATGTGCTGCAGTTGGTGAAGTCTTTAGACTCTATGGGCCTTGGACATCTTTCCAAATCACCCTCACAGATCCCAGCATCTCTCAGCTTAGAGCTGCTATCAGTCCATATCTAAGATCTCGGACCAGAGCACTCACCAGTGCAGTGCTACGCTTTGGCTCTGCTTGTCTTCAGGGGAATGGCATTTGTTACATTTGGTGCTGTTAGATATATTTAACTTCCTGTGCTGATGTACCACTGAGGTCAGTAGGATTTAACATACCCGGGATGTGCTTAGGAGCCTGTACTTGCATGACTATTCTGAGCTGGGTCTCTTTCTCCAGCACAGTGTCTCTTAACCACATGACAGCCTCCAGTTTCAGCAGGACAAAACCAAAAAAATCCAGGTCTGAAAGCAGTTCTGGCTGGCAAATAAAAGGGAAGAAAAAATATATGTGTGTGAATACACTCTGTTCATTTTCTGTTCACTTTTTGATGTGACTTCAGAGGACCCTCCTTTTTCCATAAACCAGGACACTCATTTCAAGCTTTCTGCTGTCCTTCTGATCTGGGAGGGCTTGTTTGGCATTGTTACTTTCACTGCAGAAAACCAGTCATAGCTGCCTTGGCTGCATGCTAAGTAATGACTTATAAAAATCAGTCGGTTTAGCAGACGTTCAGAATGGATAACAATCCTAGTCATTCCAAAGGGAATGTCTGTTCAAGTGCTGTTTGGACCCTAATGTCTGTGGAAGATGACAGTGTATGACTTCATATGTAAACAAAGATGTTTCAATCTACCAAGGGATAGAACTTCCTTTATGGATGTGCTGGCCGTTTGCACCAATATCCCATTTAATGACCTGAGTACAGAACAAAGCATTCACTGAGCTAATGTCCAGAACAGTGAGAAGGACACAGGCTGGGACTGGACTTCATTTAGACCTGCTCAGCATCAGCGCAGCTTTAGTGAAGCAACTTCTTCCTTGCCTTAGTCTCAGCACAGATCTGAGCCCAAAGGTTACTTTAACAGAACTCTGTAAAAAATGTGGTTTCTGTCATCCTGTGGACAAAAGAGGCTTTTCAGAGGTTGGTTTTAGGGCTATGAAGTAGAAAAAATAGATTTCCAAATAAAAGGAAAGTGAGTCTGACTGATTTCAGTGACGCCATCTGGAATCCAGAACATCTGTGTCAGGGGGTCGGTTACAGTGACGTCATGACACTCACATCATTTTTGACCAGTGCCCCAGACCACAGCCCTGTATCCCACCCACAGCCACCTTCTTGGGGCTTTCAGAAGATGTGCTTTTATTGCAATCACTGAACAAAGCAACTTCTGTACACATCAGGGTTATTGGGTCTAGTCTCCCTTCTACCTTATTTGTATTAACAAGCTCATTTCTTAAATGTAAGGGAAGGAAACCCCATGTCCGCAGCACAAGGCAAAATAAAATTGAGAAAGAGTTTCTCTGAAAGCTTTTTTTAAGAGAAAAAACATTGACCTGTCTGACAGCACATGCAATTGCTTTTTTTCAGACTCTGGAAACAATGGACACAGGAAAACCTTTTCTGCAGGCTTATTTCATTGACCTGGAAGGTTGTATAAAAACACTCCGATATTACGCTGGATGGGCTGATAAAATTCAGGGCAGAACTATCCCAGTGGGTAAGTTCCTTCAGACCCAGTTTCAGAGCTGGTGTGGGATCAGGCTCTAGAGGGTGGGAGGGAGGCCTGCTGCGAGGGAGAGGCATGGAAAGGCAGGCTTCTGAAAACCTGCAAAAATAGCCTTGCATTTCCTTTCTATCTCAGGATGCATTTTAAGGAGATGTGTTTCAAGATTTAAACTAATGGGAGAACAATGTGAATACCTGGATAGATCTCTGGAAAATAACGGATGGGCTCTTTTGTTGCCTTTTTAACAGAGAAACCTTTTTGGTTTAAATTCAAAGTAATTCTTAAAGAACCCCCCACACACACACATTATAGGGGAGTTTACTCATTAGGTATCACTGAAATGAATTAAGATGCCAGAGAGCGGAAGGACAGAGGTTTCTAGGTATGAAGGCAGCACAGCTTGTGCTGTCCTAGATGTCACAGGGATGTGGCAGAGAGTTGATGTGGAATCCACCAGTGCCTCCCATCTCACTGATGTTCCTGCATCCCTGACAGTGCTGACTCACAGATGTTTAGAGAGATCATGTAGTGTGCTTTTTAACTTTTATTAAAGAGAAGGTGTGAGAAGTTGACTCCTCTCAGGAGGTAAAGCACTGAGCTCTTGCAGGGACCCTGACAAGTTTTGTTACACTTGCAAGAGGTTTTTCAAAGTATTTCCTGGGCTGCAGAGCTAGAGCAGCAACACCACACTGTTGTGGCAGGGACAGAGCGAATGCTTCGGCTCAGCTATATAAATTCAAATACGGTTTTGAGGAGAACAAATTAAGACAATGGATGTCCGTGTGGCATGAGAAGCAATATGCTGTATTTTCAAAATTAGCCTATTTTGTCTCTGCATGGGGGTGATCCCTGAGGCTGTGTGAAGGACAGGCGCTGCAGACAAAAATTAGTCACCAGAGGAAGGGCTCTGAAGGACTGAACTAGTTCAGCCTGTGCAGTCAGCAAAGGGAGCGATGTCAGTCATATAAACAGATATCTGTCACCCTCATTCAGAGTACCATGAAGCTTTCCTTGCCTGGACACTGCTCATTGGTCCTGATTTGAGATCACTTCCTTCCAAAAACTGTGATTAGAAATGTTCATGTTTTCTGTCAGATCTTCTCAATGAAGCTAGGTTTTTGGCAAGAATGAATTTGTAAGGAAAATGTCCTCTTGCTTTCTCTTTGAGAGATTAATAGTAGTATTTTAAGATGAATGTTATTACTTTACTCCCGTAGTTTCATCTTTTTGGGATTTCTTACTAGAAGTGCAATTCCTGTTATACTGAATATGATTCCTGTACAAAATGGGTTTAAAAACTCTCCCCCTCAGGGAAACAAGTGCTTTGCTTCTTTCAGTGAGACACTATCTGAATGAAATTTGTGCTTGCTCTTCAGTGTGGTAGGGAATTATCCTCCACCTTAGCCTCAATGCAGGGAGATTACAGAAGGAATTGAACCACTGGTTTTAACAGGCTCCACCGTGAATGTAAGCAGTGTTTGGCTTTTGAGCTAACACAACACCTATTCTCAAACAGATCTTCATCCACCTGGAGTGTCCCAAAGGCATGAGTTAAGATGAACAATTCCAGGGTTCTTTGTCTAGCATGGTTTCAGTCCTGTTAGTGTGCAGTCATCTTACACTCTGTAGAAACAAGGATTTTGACTGTTTTGTCTTCCTTTATTCTTTTGTCTTGCAGACGAAAATTTTGTTTGTTTCACCAGGCATGAACCAATGGGTGTCTGTGGAGCTATAACTCCAGTAAGTAGCAGCCACGGTGCCCTGCATCTCCCTTAGAACTGGAAGAAGTACATGTGCACTCACCATCTTACACTGCAGCCATTTGCTTCCTAGTTAAGTACAGCTGTTCTGCAGGAAACTCCCATCTCAGTTGCCTGATGTAGTTTCTTGTTTTACCCCCATGCCAATTGCTCTTGGCAACACAAAGTTCTCTGCAGTGGAAGGGTGGGTCCCCTAATCAGATGCTCTGTTCCTCTCTAAGGCTGACACCAGTCACCAGAGACCAGACAGAGCTCTCTGACTCTTGCACTGCTGGGACAACCATTTTGTCATTACGTGTGCTAGCTTTTTGCTGCCTCGTGCTGATGCATAGTTTTTGAGTTTTAAATCATATCCATTATTAATAACCCCTGGCTGTTCTCTGAGCTTTCTGTGATTAAATCTTTCTGAATAGAGTTTTCTTTTCCTTGAGGTCTCATTCTCTGCTGAGGGGGCAGTGTGGCTAGTTCTTGGAATATCTCCAGTTTTAGTGTGTGTTGCTTGCTTTGTTTAAACAGACAGCCAGGAAGACTTTAAAGCTACATGGGAGACATAGTTTGTTCCCGTTTGGTTGTAAAATGCTTTGAACATGGTATCCTACAGGCCATGAGGCAAATGGTGGTATGCCAAGTTTCTCTGTTTGCATACTTGGATCAATAAGAGTCCATGAAAGATTTTTACTCTTGGGATAAGCTTATATAAGAGACTGAAAGAAATGCATATGGGGTATTGGATTTGCTGGATCCTGGGAATACCAGATCTGGACCAGTTCCCAAAGATACCTGGGGAAATTTTGCTTTTTCCTTCAGCAGGACTGAGCTTATACCTCCAGTGATAAGATGGTACAGTCTATTTAGCAATGTCAGGGCGAGGCAAAGCGGGAGATGGTCAGTACTAGTTATCAGACGTTTGGCTTGATGGCTTCTGCACAGCTTTTCTGGTTGAACAAGCAATATAACTGCTTGTGAGCAACTAGAATTTGTGACTTAAGATCGAAATATCAGGTTCCTCACAAGGTATCTCCCTGTCACACTTCAGCCACCTTTGGCACTCAGCAATGCTTTTGGAAACTATCCCTTTAAAAGCCTACATGTAGGGTGCTTTGGGGGCTGCTATAAAGGGAAATAGTGCGACTTCTAATATTTCAGGTTGACTCTACATCAGCAGTAAATACAATAGAAAGTACAGAACCAAATTTAACTTTGTGTAAAAAGTGTTTGTAAAAAGGATGATTGGGGCCAACAAAACCACATCTGTCTTCAGTTTACTTAGAACAAATCCCCTCCAATTATTTTTCAGGTTTGATCTCTAACACCAACAATCTGTGGGTTTGCATATTCCTACTTGGTTTAAAGAGATTCTGTCACTATTCTGCATATGTCTTCCGAGAGCATTTAACAATGCTCCCTTTTTCCTGTGGCTTGACTATATTTAAACCAATGTTCTTAGTAGGGAAAGTTCTTAGAAAGTGCAGCATATGACTGAACTTTATCCCAAGGTGATATCATGAGGCAGCCCTGGAGTCCTTTATTGTTACTTTCATCAGCCATTCTGCAACGGAAAACTCCTAACGGAGTTATGTCATGCTCTGAAAGTGTAGAAAAGTAGTGTGGGTGTGAATGGCTCAAGCTGCAAAGTCAGACCTTTGAGAAGGCTTAGGAGAAAAAGACAAATGGGCAAATCATGGGATGTGGCCGTTGGAGAAGATCTCTGAAACAAAACAGGTCTGGGAAAAAGGGAGAGGCAAGTTGAAGAATAGCACATTAGACTAAATTCTGCTTTGTCTCAAGGCTGCTGGGTTAGAGCAGAACTCCCCTCTTAAAAGCTACACTGCTAATTTACTTGTAAGTGTGAATTTGTGGATTCCTAACATATTTGGCTTCTTTGTCGATAGCTGAAGGCCCTTGGCTTGAATCTTGACAAGAAGTCCCCTTACTGTTGGCCTGCTTCCATGATCCCTAAAGCAGCATTAATTATTTTTAATGAAGAAATCCTTTCTGCTGCCAAATGACCTTTCCGAGATTCAGTGTGAGCTAGATTTTCCACTTCTTGCTTAGGCTCCAAGATCTACAAATACACATGACCATGAAAGAGATTAGCACAGAAGAAGCTGATGTGGACTGGTTCCTAATTCCAAATAAGAAAACTAATTGGAAAGGAGCAATTTACAATTGGAAGGGAGTATAAGACCTCCCCTGGATTTCCGTGATTGAACAACCCACTGCAGTTTCCTAGTTATAAACCTGGAATTGAATGATATTGTATAACTCCTAACTACTCAGCCAATACCTAACACAGAAAAATGAGTTATTTTCAATGAGCAGTTGCACCCTGTAATTCCCTCACATAAGGATGTTGTACAAAAGTGATGTATCAGAACACTGCCTCTGACACGATTTCTCTGAACAGCCAAAATCCTATACAAAGTGATCAAACTCCTGCAAAGAATGAGGTCACATCATGCAGAGGTTTGTCCAGTTTACAGGATTAGCTTGAGGACTGCCAGCAATATTTGGGATCTCAAGGGGAAATCGAGGAAGTTATACTCTGTGGTCCAGGCAAATGCAGTGTTGTAAGCAGCCGCTTCTCTTTGTGGCTGTTCTCCCAGCTGCTTCTTTCTCCCTGAGCTGTGTGAAGGTGGGGAAAATGCTGCGTGGAAGTGAGTAGGTGACTGGGGCAGGTTGATCTGACCAGCCTTGTGTTCTTGCAGTGGAACTTCCCGTTGCTAATGCTCGTTTGGAAGATGGCACCAGCGCTATGCTGTGGAAACACTCTGGTTATTAAGCCAGCTGAACAAACTCCTCTCACGTCGCTGTACATTGGCTCGCTGATCAAGGAGGTAAGGAAATCTGAACATCCCATCTAGGTACTGTTCTTTTAAGGTCATAAGCAAGACTGTATTTTGCATTGGCTGTGTAGGCTTTTAGGTTTTAAAGATGTTAAAGCCTCACAGAGGAAAGTGAGAACAACTTCTGTCTTCAGTCTTTTCTTACAAAGACCTTCATGACTGGCAGTGGCTAGCTGGGAGGCAGCAAAGATCATAAAACCTGTGGGGTTTTTTTCTTTCTCAGGAAGTTACAAAGAGAAAAAATGGTGCTTTTATTCTCCTGCCTTGTCTTCCCCTCTCGCAAATGAGGGAAAGACTACAGCTCAGTTTTATTAGACAATGGGACAAAAAAGAGTGTGATTAGACAGCAGTGTTGAGCTTGTACCATTTTTAAGTGGGATAATTCAACCAAGACAGAGTGCTGTGGGAAACAATTCTTCATAATTTCTGTGGTTCATGGAACAATTTAGCTGAGGCTGGCCTTCAAAGCCAACTTGATACTGACATAAAGGGAAGGTCATAGGTTGGGATTTCAAAATGTTGGTTTAGAGCTTGTTAGGTGCCCTCAGATCTATTAATCATACAGAGGTGGTGGGAGGTGCACATTACCTTCCAGGATGGGTCAGTACGTCAGCTTCCTATATCTATGTACGTGACTAATTGTGAGGAAAACTAAAAGGGTTGTAGATACACTTTTGCCTCTCAGCTGGAAAAGTCTGTTTGTTAGGCTCACTCTAATGATAATAATTTTCTCTGTTCTTGGCTTAGCCTGGGAGAAAATAGAAGGATACATTAATAACTGATACTTAGGGCTCCTCTGTCAGAAAAGACAGTGCAAAAATACTACCAGTTAAGTATCTCCTGCAGTTAATTGACTTAATAAGATTACACAAGATGAGGGAGCATAGGGTGCAGTTTTTGTGACTTCTAGTTAGCCTTGCCACACCACTGCTTTTTTCACTCTGACATACAGCTCCTCAAACACAGGCATAACAATTCCTCCAAAAGCCATTCAAGTTTGATGAAATTAATTTTTTTAACTGCAATTCTAAGCTGCCTGTTTCTCACAGTTGTCCTTCAAGGCATAAATGTAATTAGAGCAGAATAATTTTATTTGAAGGTTCTCCTTTCTCCACCCAAAATTAGCTAAATTCTTTGCAGTTTTTCAGAAGAATAAGTTGAACTTCTTTTTTTCATCTTTAAAAGGATGCAGAAGATGTTAACACACAAGCGAAGCTATGTGTTAAGTTCAATGAAATAATTTTGGGCCAACCAAAATATTTTGGCTTTCATTTTTGCTGAAAAACAGAAAAAACTTTGTGGCTTAGGGTGACCTGAACCAATTTTTTGCTTCCTTGTGGCTTTGCTGCTGACTCCAAACACCATTACTTGCACAGCTGGACTTGAAGTATTTTCTTGAAAACTTATTAGCCAAGATGCAAACCCTATTAAACTCGCTTTTATCATTGTCACATCCATAGAAGAAATCAGACTGCCCTTCCGATTTATGGAAGAAAAAAAAAAATCTTACTAACGTAATCTTTTGCAAGGTAGTACTTGAGCAATTATGTCCATTTTTTTTCTGTATTAGGAAGGAGCAACTGCATTTATTGAGATTTTGTATTAAAAAGCCACAAGAAATGAAGTGAATGCTTAATGTCCTGCGATTCCATTGTTAAAAAATGCAGGGAAAACAACCTTGTGCAACCGGTAGTAGGGGAGGGCTAGCCTAGAAGAGTGTAATCCTTGAAACTCTTGTTTCAGGAAGTGAAAACAGACCACTAAGTCCTGCACCTCTCCTCACACTAGAATTTCACCTAAAGTTTTGTCATTTGTCTCTCTTGGCAAAATTACTAGTTGGCTAATCTAGGTTGTAAATGTGGTGGAAACTGGCATAAGTCTGTTACCATCTGCTCTTGTATTCCTGTTTTATTAGCCCCATCATCTAGTGAGGTTTTACTGACTTCTTAATCCCTCTGGCCCCTGAAGAACCACAAATGTCAACCTTTGTTCAAAACAAACTTTCATTCAGTTACCCCTTGGCTTCAGCTGCACAGCAGTAGCTGGGGGCCAAGTTTGGCCGAAAGACTCGCTCTCTTTTGACTTGAAACTGGGACTCCTCCAAGAATTCTTACTGAAACTTGGCATTTCCTAAGCATGGCTGTTACTTTCACCCACGTCTACTCCAGCTGGTAGCACACAGCCATGTTGTAAAGTCTGGAAAACAGTGATGTACCTGGTATGGGCTCCTTATCTGCAACTTGCAGTTTTTAATTGAAAGGAATATAGTGCAACTAACTCAAGCTTCCCAAGAACTGAACTGCAGCTCTGAGGAGTGCAGATCAGCTCCAGAATGCTCAAAATCTCGCTTTACAGAACTGTATTTAACCTCTGTTTTAGGTGGGTTTCCCTCCAGGTGTGGTGAACATTGTGCCAGGCTACGGCCCCACAGCCGGTGCTGCTATTTCTACCCATCACAGCATTGATAAAATTGCTTTTACTGGATCAACAAAGGTAAGTGATGGATTTCTCATAAAACACCTGCTGTTCCTCTTTGCATTCTCTTCTAAAACTGCCATCCACATAAGACCGGATTAATTAAATATTGGTGATTTCTGTATAGCCAACACCATTTTCCATCACATTCCATGTGACAGGATTTCTCAGAAGCGTTTAGGATTTGTCTAATTCAGGCCCTTGTGTTTCTGATAATCCCACGCCTCTGTAAGCTGTTTTCTGCCAAACCACCACGTTTCTGTGAGAACTGTAAGTAATAGGTGCTCTGACATAAGGTAAGACAGTCTACAGTGGAGGCTGCCAGTGACTTAACATCATGTCATTGACCTGATGGGGCCTCTGGACAAGTTTGCTTGCCAGTCCTGCCCTGAAAGTGTGTGCAACTGGAAAACATGTCAGTCAGGGCCCTGAACAATTCTTCTTCGGCTTTAGTTAGCTCTGAGGAGCTGGAATTTAAATAAAAACACAGCCCCATGCCTGAGGCTTCCTCTGCTGACATGGATGGGATTAACATTGGAGCTTCTTTTGAGACCTGCACAGTAAGGTCATTTTTTCCTTTAAACAGCTACCACTGCCTTGCTTAGGAAAGGGGTGGAAGTGAGACCTCTGCACTATTATCGGACACCTACAGCTGTCCTCTTCTGTACCTGTGTGTTGGTGGACAGCCAGCTGAATACGAGCCAGCAGTGTGCCCAGGTGGCCAAGAAGGCCAACGGCATCCTGGCCTGTATCAGGAATAGCGTGGTGAGCAGGACTTGGGAAGTGATCCTCCCCCTGTACTCGGCACTGGTGAGACCCCACCTCGAGTACTGTGTTCAGTTCTGGGCTCCTCACTATAAGAAAGACATTGAGGTGCTGGAGTGTGTCCAGAGAAGGGCAACGAAGCTGATGAGGGGTCTGGAGCACAGGTCTTATGAGGAATGACTGAGGGAACTGGGGCTGCTTAGCCTGGAGAAGAGGAGGCTGAGGGGAGACCTCATCACTCTCTACAACTACCTGAAACGAGGGTGTAGAGAGATGGGGACTGACCTCTTCTCCCTAGTGACAAGTGATAGGACGAGAGGAAATGGCTTCAAGTTAAGCCAGGGGAGGTTTAGGTTGGATATTAGGAAATTTTTTTTCACTGAAAGGGTTATCCAGCGTTGGAATGGGCTGCCCAGGGAGGTGGTGGATTCCCCATCCCTGGAGGTGTTTAAAAAAAGGGTAGACGTGGTACATGGGGATATGGTTTAGAAGTGGTTCTGTCAGGTTAGGGTAATGGTTGGACTCGATGATCTTAAAGGTCCCTTCCAACCTTAACGATTCTATGATTCTGTGATTCTACATGGGGGAAAGGAGTGCATGGCTTGGCCTAGTCCACAGAATTGAGCACAGATGTGGCAAGCAAACAAATTTGTCTCCAGTAATCACTGCTGCAAATCCTCAAACAACAGCTTGCTTAGAAACGTGAATGTTTTTCCACTCACTGCTCTAGATTTTTCTTGCAATATGTGCGCACTCCTTGAAGAGGGGCAGTGTCCAAAGAATGCTGACACCAGTGGGTGCAGTTGAGGCAAATACAGTCTCTTCTCTTTTATTTCCTTAATTAATGTTCTTCTTGCTGAGCATTTTCTGAATTCATCCATTCTTATATCTGTCTTCACAATTGCAGAGTGTAACCTAATTGCATAATGATGACAAATTACCTTGAATGGTATTGGTCGGTAAAGGTAACTCATTGAACGCTCAAAACCTCCTGCATTTAACAAGAGTACCATCTAGTGGCTTTGTGTCCATACTAACTGCTTTGCTTTTCCCGTAGGAGAACGTGTGTTAAACTTCTGTTTCTGTATAGAGATTATGGGAACAAACAGGAACGCAATAAAGTAGAAGTTCACAATGAGCTTTTATTCTCTTGATAGTTGGTCTAATCCAGGAGTTTACCCAGATACATGCTTCTCTCCAAATCCTAGATCAGAAACTTTTAGCCCAGATTAGATGCTGGCTGTGTGAGAACAATAGAGCTTATGGACTTGTCCAGCCCACATGGATCTGTTTGGGTTTTTAATGAAAAAGGAGTATCCAGTGGATTAGGGACAGAAGGAAAATCTCAGCTGCTGGAGCCTGTAGGCAAAAAACTCCTATAGACGCTGTGCTTGTCTTCCTAATCCATGGGTGTGCAGGAAACACCGAGGGAGATATATTCTTTGCTAATGCATGTGTAATTTAGAAGTGTTTTCTTCCCCCTCCACCCATCTGTGAGTTCAGCTTCATCTCTGCAGTATTTGCAGCAAAATGCTACTGTTTCTGAGCCAGGAAGTGAAGCTAATTCAAAATACAATTTGACTTGGTTTTTAAGCCTCATCTTGGGCTCAGTGCCAGCCTGGAAATACTCATCTTAAACTCCACGATAATTTTCCCATATAGATTTCTTCCTTTCCCTTAGTTTATTAACTTAATTCTCTTTGGCCAGCTAGCTTGTAGTACTGCTTCTTGCGAAGTTACGTGTATCTGCAGCGTGATGCATCACTTATTTCTGCTGCCTCTAGGCCTAGGCTGCTGAGTGACTAGACATGATCTGCACTGCTACGTTTGAGTTCCAAAGGCAAACCATGAGAAATGTAGACCTGTAACTCTCAGCCGGCTGCCACATGCTTTCCTTGCTCACAGCTCCACTCCAGGGCAACAGTATTTTTTGGCAGAAATGAAGTTAAGATTGCCATGTGCAGAGGTAAAATACAAAAAAAACAGTTACAAAATAAGGAAATTCAAATGTAAGGTCACACTTAAAAAAAATAACCTGCCTTAACAATTGAAGCTCCTAAACAGTTTTAACTCATACTAACACAATTAGATTACTAAATGATCCTGATGCTTATTTAATGCTCTTCTTGTGAGGAATTCTATTTTTTAAAAACAGGAAGAGAAATCGCTGGTTTGGTGTTACCAGTATAAAAAAGAAACAGCACAGTCAGTCAGAATTTGGGGAAAACGTTTTTTCGGGGGGGGAATCCCTTAATTCAACATTACTTTGATTAAATTCTGGAGTCAGAGTAAATCCTTCCCTTCAGGAGAGGGTGGCCAGATAAATTCCACCAGATGGTCAGAGCAGGTTCTTGGCCAGAAAGTGCCACAGCAGAGCTAGATGGAGTTTGTCTGTTGACATCCTCAGGTATTGCCTTGGAAGGAACATGTCTCAGCTACTCTTGTGTGTGGAGCAGCTCAGCCTAAACTGTCAGAAAGAAGTAGTTTTCTCCTAAATGTCAAAACGTCTACAGGGCTTTCTGGTATGGGAGTGGTAACAGATAGGAACAGTGAGTTCTTATCATTGCCTTGGCAAGATCTGCTCTAAAAAGTTGAATTCCCAATTTTTAAAAGTAAACCTTCTAAACCTTGGAGCCCCAGTGATTGCCGGTGTTGCTCACTAGGTCACACGGGGTGGGAAATGCCTTGTTCTGCAGCTCTGGGTAGCAGATAACTTTAGGATACGGTTCCTGTAGCTCTCCCACATAGCCCACCCTTTCAGATCTGCCTAAACCAAACATTAATTCTCTGTCTGGTTTTGAATCAACACATCACAGCAGTAGGACACTTAAACCATTTAAGAGTGCTATCCCTGACTTCTACCTCCTTCAGTCACCCACCAGGCTCTTCTACCATTGTTAGCATCACATTTGGCACACTGAGTTAAGACTTTTGGGGAAACAGCTCATCTCCTCTTTGTGCTACAGGTTGGAAAACTGATCAAGGAAGCTGCTTCTAAAAGCAACCTCAAAAGGGTGACATTAGAGCTTGGAGGGAAAAACCCCTGCATTGTGTGTGCAGATGCAGACTGTAAGTATTGGCTGCTGCATTTATTTGCTGTAAGACACTATGTGTCTGGTGCTTTCGTGTGCCTCTGCTGCCCTTTGGCAGCTAGCAGGGCTGGTGTTTGCCACTACATCCACCCCAAAGGCTGGAGGAAACCCCTGTCCAAGAGCAGGACGCTGTTCTGCTTTGCTGGAGCTTTTGCCTAGCACAGGGACTATTCCTATGGCAAGCAAGCAGGTCATTATACTGTTGCCTTCCCTGGGGATGGCTGCAGTTGAAGATAAACCTTGCGTTTGTGCGTTTCTACTGTTGTAGTGCCTTCTTTTTTTTTGTTGGCGGTACTGCAGAGCCTGAGTGAAGCAATGGGGAAAGCAGCTTTCTAAAATGCAGCCCCTCTGCAGGCATTCCTATGACAGAAGAGTTTTGTAGAACCTGATCTAATCCAGCCCTCACCTCTATCCTGGGGCTCTGCAGGACTCATTTCGCATGTTCTGTTGTGACTTTGTTGCATTAGTGAGTAGTGCTAGGAAATTTGTGTAACCTGTGACCATCAAAGTGGTTGGAAAATCCTATTTAGCTTGAAGAAAATACTCTCCGTTCTCCTGCACAGCAGAGGTTGAAAGCCAGAGGTTTTTGTGCCATCTGCTAACAGTGAACATTGCAAGGACCTAGTCTGAGCTGGCTGTACAACAGAAAGACACACTGCTTTCTAAACAATCCCTACTGAAATTAGTCTTCAGGAGCCAATGCATGGTATCTAGGAATCCACATCTGAATTCTCACAGCAAGCAAAATGGGTTGCTGCCCTCAGTGAGTCCTTGTGGAAGAAAGTATCGGAGGCTATGGCAGACTAGACCTTGAAACAGAAGGCAGGAAGGGGGGTGGAAATAGTAAGAGATCTGGTTTGGGGGCAGTATGAGGTCTTGTGAGTGCCTTCAATGGGTGTGGACCATTGTCAGCATTTTTTAAGGATCTTTCAAGAGAGAAAGGAAAAAACAAGTCTGGAAACACTGGAAGGCTGAAACTGTGCATGTGGTAACACTTTTCCCTCCTGGGCCGTGTTGCAGTGGACTTGGCAGTGGAATGTGCCCATCAAGGCGTATTCTTCAATCAAGGGCAGTGCTGCACGGCTGCCTCACGAGTGTTTGTGGAGGAGCAGATATATCCAGAGTTTGTCAAGCGCAGCGTGGAATATGCCAAGAAGCGACTCATTGGAGACCCCTTTGATGCCAGAACTGAACAAGGGCCCCAGGTAACTGTGCGCCTGAGGACAGTTGTTGTTTGGTTGCGTTTTTGTTTAATTTTCCTTGTGTAAATATTATCCTTGCTAATATGGTCCCAGCAGAAGCACCGAGGGGTGAGTAATGTATCATGGCTTTATTTTTCTCTCTATTTTAAATACCAATTAATCACAACTGTTGAAATGTTATGTTGTAATTTTTTTAAACACAAATGTATTTAATTCACTTCTTATCCAGCTTTATGGAAGGGGCCATCTCCCTGGTGCAGTAATACAAAGCATGTTGCAGTGAGCAATAGCAATGCACAGAAGAGTGAAGCTGCAGAAACGGCCATACAGCCACTTGGCTGTGTTGGTGATGACAAGTAGAGCCCAGGGACTCCTGAGTCCTCACTTTCCCTCTCCTCCTTTGCCCCCTTTCTGATCCTTTGGAGAAGTTTCAGCTGAATTAGGAGGAAGAGCCATGCCAAGCTGCTGTCATGACCAGCCTCATCAATGCTTCCAGAGCCTTCCTCCTATTTTTGCCTTCTGAAGCAATCTGAGCTGTGGTGGAGAGCTCTGGAGGAAGATGATCCATGGGTCAGATCTTCTAACAGGGCCACTGTTTGCTACCAAAAATAAAGGGAGAGTCACAGAAATCTATAACCTAGGCCTCCTGTTCTCAATCCTGCACTATTTTTCTTCCTTGATGCTATATAGTATCCCTTGGAGAATTAATAACTGTGGGGACTTCTGCCTCCTCTTATCTGGATCTAGGCCCATTTACACATGATCCATGCATGGCAAAACCTTATTGCATGTCCTCACACATGGGGAATAAGATGATGTACATCCACTGTTGGTGCCAGGGCTGCATCTGTCCCTGTAACTTGCCTAGAAAGAGATTTCAAACTGCTCAGCAATCTTAGGAAAATAATCCCATGCTGGAACTTGCTTCAGCAGAGATGAGCTGACCCTCAGAGCATTTCAGGGTCTGCTCTTACCTTCTGTTAAGGGCTCTCAGCTTTCCAGGTTTGTTTGTTTTAATATAATATCATCCTAAACCATATCCAGGAGTAGCAGTAAGTGAGCTACAGTTATAGTTAGTCTAGTCAGGACCATGTTGACCTGACTGCTCTGACAAAGACCATTGACTTCATCAAAACAGCCCCTGAAATCATAGGGAAGTAGTTGTGAGGTTTTAAAGGGTGAAACACTGCAGTGAGCAGAACATGTAGAACTGGGCTGCTTATTTCAATTCATCCGTGCTCCCAGCTCTTCCTAGGCTGTCAGAACACTTCCCGATGGCTTAAGGGAGACTCTGCATACCGAGCTATAATTAAGGGTAACAGTAAGTCGGAATAGCATTGTCTGGTCCGATTTTAAAAATGGTCCATCTGTCCTCTTCCCCTGTTCTGGCTTACCTGTTACACTTGTAGCTAGGAGAGACAGCACACCCACTGACACACCTGAACTTTTCTGCATGCAACTGTCAAGCCCAAGATGGGAAGGTGTTGAGAGAGTGGGAGGAAACTGTTAATCCCAAAGCTTTCCTGTCGCTGCCAGTGCAAAGGAACAATCACTTCCTTTGCAGCTATGGTTGCTCGCTCTCCGGAGCCTAGGCTCTAAGATGCAGCAGACAGAAGTTCAAGCAGAAGAGAGAAATGATGCAGTGTCACAAGGGCTTAAAATACCTCCAAAAATACCAAAGATTCACACCTGCCCACAAGTTACTGTTCAAATGTGAAGCTTCCAGATCAAATTTTTCCTCTGTTCCCAAATTAACCTGTTCTGCTGTGAGGGTTTTTTTTTTGTCTTGAACTGATGGGTAAGGGAAGAATCACCAGGAAAAGTAATCTTTCTTCCTCCTCTTCTTCATCTCCCACCGTCAGGCCTCAGTTGCTTCAGATCCAGGTCATTGCTTTCATTCTTCTGTGTGGGTCAGGGTGAACATACACAACAGCATTACAAAAATGGCCACATGCTGCTGTGTAGACCCCATTCTGGGGTGATCACTTGCTTGAAAGCCAACAGTGGGAAGGAGATGGAGCCAGCCTTTAGGCTGATGGTGGTTGTAGCCTATGATTTTTTTGGTCCTACGGCAGCTCCGAGTGCTTGTAGCCAGACAACAGGAACTGCAACTTCCAGAGAGTTCAGAAAGCCTAAAATAGGAGAGCTTCTGCAGTCCAGACTTTGAGCTAGTGTTTCGTGAAACCAAGCTGCACCATGGCTGAGCATAGTGCTCTAAGTATCTACTGAGGCAATCTGGTGCAGGACAGCATGGGGTGACAGACAATACTGTTCCATAAGAACCTGATGTAAGCTAGTCCTGCAAAAGTGGTTCTGTCTGCAGCTGTTTGCTCCTATATTGCACTGCACTTGCAAACTAGATTGGGGAACTAGCTGATTCAGGTCTAATCCAGCCTTTTTGGAAGTGAGAAAGAAAAGTTTTACTCAGGTCAGTTCCCTGATGTGGATTACTGTGCACTGGCATGGATGGTTGTGGCATGAGTGCAGGGAAAAGTCTGTGTCAGCTGCAGTATTGGGTTATGCTGATACAAACTGCACTGCTCTGATCAAAATCAGGTCAAACTTAAACAGTATTAAATTTAAACAGAAATGAGGCATGGTTCTGATGAGACTTCTCCAAAACTCACACGTATCTGACTGTGTTGGCTGGCTGGAATTCAAAGGACACCACAAGAAACCTGAGGGTTGATCAGCACTGTTTGAGGAGAGTGCCAACCTCAAATGCAGACTAAGGACATTTTTTAACTTTGGATTCCTGTGAGCTGTATCATAGGAAGTAATAAAGTAAATCTGCATAGATGGCAAACTGGTTAACCAGTGCATTATACAATTGTGAACAGCAGACTGCATTAGATGAGACTAATGTCCCAGTGGACTAGAACAGGGATTAGATTAGAACAAGACTAGACTAGTTTTGTTACTGTTGAACCCCAAATATTGGTATTTGTGGACTATAAGTCCTGGTCTACAGGAAGGAAATAAGCACTAAGGCTGCCTCATGTCACTTGCTAGACAGAAGTTTTTCAACCCCAAACCTATTGTTTGGTTTTTAAGATAGTGCATATTTTCCTCAGAGTGTAGACATTTGTGTACTTTAGGATTAAAGCGTTCAACAGTCAGTTGGACACAGTTGTGGGGTTATTCTGTAGGATTACAAATGCTAGGTTTGGAAAAGGAAAAACTACTCCTTGACTTAGATGAAGCAAGATAGAAAGATTTGGGGGTTGTCAGATTTTCAGCATTGCTGCGATCATTAGAAACCTTCCTCTCTTGAATTAGACGGACAAATAGTAGAATTTGCTGTAGCGGGTCATGTGTTTTTAATAGAAGTCAATGCTTGAACCATAAATAATAGTGGAGTAGGGGACAGAATTTAAACAAGCCTTGCAAGCTCTAGTTACAATGACAAACAGTTCCACCCTTGCATGTCATTTTTACAAATGTTTTCTTTCCCCAGTGTCTTTTCATCTAACTATATTTTGCCTTGCAACAAGTTACAGCTGTATAAATATCCTTGTTTTGTTTTCTGTGATGTGAAGTGGATAAACTGGATTGGTCTGGATCACAGACATGCCAGGATGGAAAGCACTTGCAGATATTTTCAAATTATTTACATTTGGCAACTAAGCAACCAGACAAATAGACAATATGTATGACACCTGCCAAACTTACTATGTGACACTCTGTATCCTACATGAGGGCACACATTTCCTTGTGCAGTAGCATGTATTAAGTGTTTCCTTGGGTAGCGTCTTAACACATGAGAGAACATGAGCACTTAGTACAAGCTGTCCACAGTGCATGGGATACGCACATCTGTGTGGCAGGAGATGTGCTGTTCTCTGTTTTCGCTGTGTACCAGAAGTACCCCAAGGACACCCTCCTGAAGCTTTGATATTTGTCTAAAAGCATGAAAACTTGGATTGCGTGTGGCCAGGATTAACTAGGGACAGGATATAGTCTGTAATCTGGAGGAGTCGACTGTGGAACACTCCATGTAAACAGTCCCAACTGGCCCTGCTGAAATAAAAACAGATGCCATGGGAGGGTATTGAACCAGTACAAGCATCTGGAGATACCTGGCATTCCGAATAACCTCCCAGGCTGCCAGGGCACCTTTAACCAGTGGGTGGAGTCTTTTTTTTAATCACGTCCATGTATTTGTTGAAGTTTTAGTTAGTTTTACTTTTTTTAAGTGTCTCCATAAGCTTTTTACCATCTGCAGTGTGCTGTGATGAGGTGCTTCATCACTTAATTATGTGTTATGCAAATAGCCACATCTGTTTGTTTGAAACCTGACAATACCTGCAGTACACTGCTGCATGTGGAGCACAAAAGGACCAGTACTGATCAGAAGTGCTGTGGACTTCTGCACCTCTTCCCAGCACATGACCCACTGTGCTCATGGAGTACACGATGTCTCCTCCAAGCATTGGTGCAGGGCTGCACTGCTGTGGGACTTCAGTGTCCTGTAACTGGACTGGCCTTTCCCCATCTCTGCTGAAACCCCTGGTTTAAAGACTAGTGACACAACAGTACTTACTATTCGAGATTACTGCATATTTATGGATGGGGAGGAGTTAGACAAGGTTGGTAGTTAAAAGTGAGGATATGGCTCCCAGTCCAAAGAACGAAAAAATGCTGGGGTGGTACTAGTCTCTACGATCCCTGAAAGATGATTCTGATTTTAAAAGTATGGCTTCAGTGCAGTAGTTGTTCTGAAGTCACCCCACTAATAGGGCTTATCTTTGAGGCTGTTCGTATAGCATGCATGTGTGGAAAGAGATGGGGGCAGAGCTTGCTGGGTTCTTCCAGCTGGGGATAGATTGCTGTGGGTGAAGCTGCACATTACAGCAAAGTCGACTTAATAGTTCATACGTACTGATCCTCCTTACCGTGCACTGATTCTGTTGCCGTTGAGGTTGGCTGAGCTGCAGTTGTTAGCCCAGCAAAACCTGTCTCAGGCTGTTCTCATGGTGCTCCTGAGCTAAATCAGTGCATGGAGGTCAATAAGTCTCAGAGCTGGAGTGAGGAGAGCCATGGGAGTGCGTGATCAGGACGTGGAGGAAGGGGGAGACCCCCTCCATGTGGCAGCAAACTATTAGATTAAACTATCACATGTAACTTCACCTTCTGTTTCCTGTGGCTCAGGGCTATGCCCATGTCCTGTCTTTCAGCCTGCGTATTGCCTGACTGCCGTACTATAGAATGAGATGTAAACTTACCCAGTTTGACTGTGCCCTGCAAATGTACCCCGGGGCCACATACCACAACTCCGGTCTCTGGAACAGTGATAATAAAGGCACTACTGTCTGTTTCTTTTCCTTTTGTGTCTCACAGATTGACCAAAACCAGTTCGATAAAATCCTGGAGCTGATAGAAAGTGGGAAGAAAGAAGGGGCTAAGCTGGAGTGTGGGGGTCTTGCCATTGAAGACAGAGGCCTGTTTATAAAACCCACTGTGTTTTCGGAGGTCACTGACAACATGCGTATCGCCAAAGAAGAGGTACTGTACAAGTCACCTGAACCTTTAAATGTATTTACTACTGTAAACGAGAAAGAGAAGAGGTATGGTTGTGATTTGAAGTGAAAACCTGAGAGAAGAATAGAATTTTCACTTATTTCAGTGTTCTAACAACTGCCTAATGCTGAAATCCATTCCACTAATGATGTATCTGCAAGGTGAGCTTCAGTTTGGAGTATATGTGCAGGAGGGGGAGGGAATTTTTGAGAGAAGGGAGAGGGCAGAACGGGCAAAAAAACTGTCAAAATGTTTTAGCAGCAATTTTTGTGCAATTAATAGGTGTCTGGTTGCCAGCTCTTTCTAGTGCCTTGCTGCTTTCCCCCATTTTGTTTGTTTTTTGCAGAAGGGAAGTGGCCCTGTGAGTGTACTCACTGGACAATAACAAACCCTGATAAAAACGTAGTAGTTAATACTACCCTAAAGCTTTTGGGGCTCATTTTAGGAGAACTTAATGTAATGCAAAATACAAGCACATGCCTTATTCAGGTACAGCTGCTGTAAATGCTGCTTCTGATAAGAAATAGTGGTGATCGAGGGGTTTCTGGTTTAATCCTTGATTTTAAATATAAATAACTGAACAAAAATAACTGAAACTGTGGCAGGCTGGAGCAATTCTATGTATTCTTTGCCCTGAAGTTTGAAAGTTCTCTGAAGACAGGGTTAAGCTCTCCCATCCTATGCAGATGGATGGTAGTGCGTCCTGTGTGCTCTTACACACCTCCTACTGAGCGGATGTGAAATTGCTCAGCTGTGGTACATGCTGATTCAAAGTGACAGAGGACAGTAAAACGTGTGTTCATGCTCCTCTACTTTGTGAAAAAGGAGTTGCTTTATTGCAGAAAGGTGGGACAAGAATTCTGGGACCTGAAGCTGATGAGGAGGGAAGGAATGGCCCTGCTATACTGCCACTAAAGAACTTTTCTCAAGTAGCCTTAGCATCTGAAATAATCCCAGATTCGGTTCTCATGGTGAAATCCCCTACAGCTGACCATTTCTTTCCTATATGAAAACATGGTTGAAGCCAGCAAAGTGCAGATCTAATACTCTGGCTGTCATTATTCATCACAGAATCACAGAATCACAGAATAGTTCATATGCATATGCAGAAACATTGAACAAGCTGCATGTGATTAGATCCTGTGATATTCCTTTGAAATAGAAGTTAATCTACTTTTCATCGTGTTCCCCAATGGAAACTAAGTAGTTGCCAAAGTCTAACTGGCACTTGTATTTTATAGTTTAGCCTAGTGCTTTTTATGGGGCTGCTTACTGTTCAGTCCTGGCAAAATGTTTAGATGTCTCAGATCTGCCACAGAATCCCTAAGGAACCTGGGAAAGATATCAGCCAGTCTGGGCATGAGTTACGTTCTAAAAATAGAGGGAATAAGAGCTGAAAATCCCATGACAGGCCTTTTTTTTTAATGAACTGACTCCAAATCCCAAGTCATGATTCATGAAGCTTACCGAGTTTCATTCATTTGCAGTTTTGTTGCAAATGCACGTTCATCCTTTGCCTAGGATCAAGGCTTCAGTTAAGTACCTGGATCTCCCAAAACATTTAGAACACAAAGACAGTTAGAAACACTTGTACGAGCCTAAAGGCCCCGCAAACTGCTTAAGCCTGGCCCTCAAGGTGGCACAAGTGAGACAGTATCTCGCCTTCTCTGGGGGGATTATTGTACTGCAAGACCATGTGGGCCAGGAAAGGGCCCCACCTTTGAGACTGTACTTGATGACAGACTTCATCCCCGAAGTTGGGAAGTATTGTGTATGCCGGCTGCCGTTATACTGGCAACCTGGGAAGACAAGTTTGGGTCAAACACGTACGTCGTAAACGCACCGCATGCAAATAAACTGCGTACAATGACAAAACCAGAGTTAAAACCAAGGAAGAAAACTTGCAGTCCTTGAAATATATTAATTACTTCTTGAGTATACTGAACTTCTGAGTTCAAAAGGAAAGTTGTAAATGGAGTAAGGATGAATCATTTGAACCTTGTCCAGATCTAACTCTGCTTATTTTGATTGTAATAGATGGTCCGTTAGTTGTTGGATCTTAGCATATATTAACTACTACAGCACATCACCGTACTTCCGTTGAAGTCAGTTTAATTAGTAGTTTTTAAGAGACTCTATCAGTGACTTCTAGAAGGCTAGGATATAACATTTTAAATATAGTATCCAAACAAAGCATCTGATTCCGATTACTTCAAAATTCCCATGATTAGCAAAGGCTTTCCTGTACTGATGCTTAATTGATATGTGCAGATTTTTGGACCAGTTCAGCCAATTATGAAGTTCAAGAGTATAGAAGAGGTCATAAGAAGAGCCAACAGCACCGAGTATGGACTCACGGCTGCAGTGTTCACAAAGAATCTGGACAGAGCATTAACGCTAGCTTCTGCCTTGCAATCGGGAACTGTCTGGTAAGCAGCGTGGGACCGAGTGTGGGCTGGGATTTTGTTTCCTGTGAGGGGTGAGGGATGTATGATTTGGAATCATGTGTAAGTGCTGGAGGTAAGATGTATTAGTATTCTACTTAATTCTTGATATTCTGCTCAGAAGCAACATCCATTCATCAAAATAAGGTGGTGAGAAACAGACAGTCTCGCAAGAAATGGACTCTTTGTTCATTCAATTGATGTAGTTCTTCGTCTGGAAAACTCTAAAAATGTAGGAGTTCTAGTAAGTTCCACCAGAGATGATGCCTTTCAAAATCCTGCATGTAGAAAAAAGCAATTCTTATGATCCTTAGGTAGCATCAGATGGAGTCTTAGGTGCACAAATCAGTATGGACAGTAGATGGCATCACACCACTGTCAGAAAGATGAGCAGCTATTTTTGCTTACAAAATTTCTTATTTTATATTAGAATCGTTTTAAAGATGGAATCCTGATTTTTTCCCCCCCTCAAGATAGGAATTTGATCTGATGTCTGATTTTGATGCATGCAGAGGATTGCTTTCAAGAGTTGGCGCCAGAAGAATCTGCCTCTGAGTAATATTAACATAAAAATGGGATGTTGGTCTTTGAAGGATACTTGTGCTGTACATAAGGGTGCAGTCCTACAGCACCAAGCCATACCTCTCTTTCTTCAGTCGTTTGCTCTGAGATGCTGAGGAAGTATCTGCATTAGTTTCTCCTACCGAGTGTCTATAGAAATGGGCTAGCGACACATTTGTCTAATGCAGTCCAACTTTTTTCTGTACCTGGAAGTGGATGGTGGGGCCTGCTTGTGAGTGTTTAGACAGCTTTCTGAGTAAACACGTTCATTTCAGAATGTGCTTCACTAAACTAGGGGATAGGTTGGACTATTTATTTTAAGCACGGCTCTGAACACAGCATAAATTCCAGCTCAAGCATGAACATCTCAGCCATTAGAGACTATGAAGTGAGATGTAGGTCAGACTGAGTACTACGCAAATGTTTTCCGTTTCTGTAGCAAAATAAGATTTTATTTCTAAAATCTGATTTCTCAAGTGAACGAACTGTATAAAGAGGAAACTGACAGATTTCAGCCTTTTTTGTGTTGTTGTTGTTATCATCTTGCTTCTCCTTGATATTGAATTGTCTTTTTACAATTGATGTTTTTATTGTAGGATCAACTGTTACAATGCGCTCTATGCACAGGCTCCTTTTGGTGGCTTTAAAATGTCAGGCAATGGCAGAGAACTGTAAGTTTTGCTCAGCATTTTGTTTATATGTGTATGGTGAATGCGATAACAATTGTGACTCTAAAAATATTGTTGAATTTCCTTTTAAACTATCAGGCTTGCAGTACGCTGCACAGGGAAGTTCTAAGAGAGTACAGCATGGATGTAAAGCACAGATGTGAGAACATGAGCGATGCCTTTAGGAGTACCTTCATCTGCTTTATGAGCTCTTAATAACCAGTTCAGACAATTCCACTTGCAAGCATTTTTCCTTACTACTTAGATTTTTAGATCAAGGGAGAAGTGTGGCACCTTGGCTGGGGACACTGGTATCCACCCCAAACCCCCTCCATCTTTATACGGTGGTATCTGGGTCTCCCTTGACTGCTGTATCATTGCTCCTAGTTGGACCTCTTCCACCTCTGACTTTCTAATGTTGGAGCTAGAACAATAAGGAATGATCTCCAAAATCATTCTACCTCACATCTTCCGAGCTTGCTACTAAATTACAGAAGGACCCTCTGTCCCCATTCCCCATCCTGACCTGTTGCACCATGGCTACCAGACATTCCAGCTGTAACGCAGCAATTTTTAAACCAAGGTCACCCTGTAAGTTAGAAGTAGAGCTGAGAAATTGACTTAAATCTTAATTTTCTTCTTGTATAGGAGGGAGGCAGGTTTTGTTACACCATTCAGAAGACTTTTCAGAGGAATCTAATGCACCTTTTCTTTCATAAGCCAGATTTATTGCCAGGAACAATAGCTGTTCTGGTGCATCTCCTGCTCTTGAGACATTCAGATGCCTCACTTGCTAAGCACAGCAAATGAATGAATCCTCAAATGGGACGTATATGTTGAGACCTCGTGGCTGACTTTGCCTGACTGCGTGGCTAATTCAAGGATGTCAGGGGTTTATCCCTTGGGCAAGGCATGGGAGTAGAGCCTGTTTCCATCAACAAAGACATAATGCATTGGTGGGGTCTGTCATCAGTACGCGTTTCCAGAGCAACTATGCCCTCTTGATTATATGGTATCTTGTAGATAGAAGCTTACTTTCAGTGAAAAAAGTAACTTTAATTACTGTCTAAACACTGGTAACTATGTTTACGTGGATGTTTCTTCCGTGGCTTCTCACAACAGTACTTGGTTTTCACTAGGCAGAGAGTCATAAGGTGTCATTTGTGGGTTACTGTGACCAGAAGCATTCTATGTCTCTTTTACACCAGGGTGTACCTGTGTGTACTTATGTGCACATACTTAGCGATTATTAGAAGTGGTGGGCCAAATCGATAGCTGGTGTAAGTTAGTTCAGATCTTGTTTTAATGGCCTGTTGTCGTCTACAGCAGCTGTCGATCAGTGCCTAAAATGCACTTGTACAGAAATCTCTTATGTTAGGGAAGTACACGTTAACATGCTACAATTGTTTGTCCCTTTCTGTCCTCCCTCTTCTTTTCCAGCGGTGAATATGCTTTGGCAGAATATACCGAAGTGAAAACAGTCACCATTAAACTCTCCCAGAAGAGTCCATGAAAACAGAAGGCCTAAATGCTGACACTCTGAATGTGACGCATGGGGGACGTGTTCAGAGCAAGGGGGAGGGGAGGGGTAGGAAAGAAAATGGAAACACCTAACTTTATTCCTCTAGAAACACTGAATCTACTGGACTCCATTTTGTCAACTGGCTCTTCGATAACCAATTTAACTGACCCTACTGGCAGCATAGCACACACTTGTACTGTACAAGTCCCTGGCTGTACATCTGTCTGCTACCTGTGACTAAAATGCTGGTCAGTCACAGTGTTTGCCGGACATCTGCTTTCAAACTGTACCCCTGAAGGATGTGGACATCAATGGCATGTTAGAGAGACTTCTGGTACCATTAGCATGGATGGTTAAACACCTTCAGAGGCATATGGGTTTCACTTGGCATAAATGGACTTGAGTGGTAGGGCTAATACAACTTGACTGAAGTTGGCGGAGTTTGTGTGAGGACCGCAGCTGGAGTTTGGGATGGGAGTGCGAGCTTTCATGGAAGGATCTGTAAAGAAATTCTCTTTGAAAGAGCTATCTTGGTCTCTCTAAAGATACATGCATTCTCCATATTGGTGATATTCTAGCCCTGAATGAGATTTATGGGAGTTTCTTAGAGGACTTCTTTGGGGCCAGTATTTCACCCGACAGAGCCAGACTTTAAAGCGTCCTTTGAACCTGATGTTTTGGTGTGCACACATTACACATGCTGCAAATGCAAGTTACTGACTTGCTAACCCTTCTGGCTCCAAATGAGTCACAATTGTATCTCAAACCTACACTATAGCACTTTTCGCAAGAGGGTTTTGCACTGTACTTACCGTGATGACACAGAGTTTAATGCTAAGCATGTAGCATGGTAGATACCCCACAGAAAACATCCCACACTAGTCCTTCTGATCTGGGTGAGGGAGCAGAAGAGCTGCAAGAAGCTATCCTGCTCTCTCTCTGTAACTTTCAGGCTATGTGAACATCTCTTCGTTTTTTGAGCCAGAGCTATTATTATGAGAGTAAAACTTATAAGCTCCTCTCACTGTTTCTTTATCCCGTATGAATGTAGCTTAAAATAAATTTTTGGAAGTACAGTATGAAAAGGCAGGTGTTCCCAAGCACACACTGAGTGCTAAAGATGTGGGTATACAAACCAGTTACCATGGAATAAGCTATGGCTGGACTTAAATGTGTCAGCAGCTTTGCAGTAATCGTCCTCATGAGTGCTGTCATCTTGTGGCAAGCACGGAGTAGCTGATCCTTCACTGAGGAATAAACTGCCTTGAATTGTCTCTTGCTTACAGTTGTATAAGCACACACATACATGAAGAGCATCCATGGAGTGGCTGTCACACCAAGTTCATGCCTCGGTATCTCTGGCAGTAACTTCTTTGCATGCCCAGACATTACTATGAGATTAAGGACAAGCCACATGCTGTCTTCAGTTCACTACTTTCCCTCCTTCTTCTCCTGATTCCGTACTGGAGAACCACTGGCAAATGTACAGCAAGTTCCATGTCTGCAGGAGCTGTAAGTATACAGGAGTTTGTGGTGTCAGCTTGTTAGGAAGTTTACCTGATCTTGCTGGGATTGTCCTCTGAGAGCAAACCGGCAGAGGCTCCTTGGGGCATATCGACAGATCTCCACAGACCACTGCTAAAGATTGCTGCCCGGAGTTTTCAAGGTGTCAGGGCTCGAAGCAGAAACGCAGGTCTAACCTCTGTTCTCTGATGCAAGCAAGGATTTAACCGGTACCTTCTTTTGCTCAGAGATATACCCAGTCAGTAACAAGTTGCTGCATGACTGGACCTTTTTTTGGAGGAGGAAGGAAGGTGGGTGGCGATAAGTAAGGAAAAAGTTTGCATGGGCCTAAACTTCCTTATTAGTTTGTGAATGTTGAAATTGCACTTCAACACTGCTTAACTTCTTAAATGACATACCTCCAACAGTTGTGTATAATTAGGTGCCTGTCCTCCCATGGATAGGTGAGACAGGTAAATCTCCCCATCCAGTGAAGAAAAAGTCCTCCCTTCCCCATGAAAGGCCAAATGGGAACATTGTAAATAAGTTTCTATTTTTGTAAAACACTTAGAGTGCAAACATCTTCTCAGACAAACATTTTACTTTTGCCTACTTGAAGGTTTTCTAGGGCTGCAGTCAGACAGTAGGGAGGTAAGGCAAACAGTAAAAGGCTGGTTATTTTGATGTATCTCTGCATTAATTTTTGATAAACTGGTTGAAACTGAAATAATCTGAAATTCTTAAAATCCTAGTATTCTGGCTTTATATGTATGATATATATTTCACCTCTTTTTTTTCCCTTATCAAGTTTTTAAAAAGTCAATGTATCTCTTATTGTATAAATCAGGGTTTGACTCTACACACTGAATTTTCTAAGTTATATAACACTAGACACTAACTTTAAAATAACCCCTTAGAGGGTATATATTCTTTCGTTGCACAGTAAGGCTTTCATATGAAATACTACTTTTTTTTAAAAAAAAAAAAAGAACTATATTTATAAATTAGGATACAGTTAATCTAATGTATTTTTATAGCTAAAGGTACATGAAAATGCTATGTTTAAACCTCATGTATATATTTAGACTATGGGTATCTTTTTGTAATAGTTCTTGTTCCTAATAAATGTTTAACTTTGTGAAATGGTTTCTAAATGCTACATATTGATACTGCTCAGAAAGGAAGGTGGGGGAGCAGGAAAATTCTATTGACTTTTAACAGAGGGGTAACTTGAATGCTTTTTTATTTACACTGATTAGCGCTCTGAGATAATTCCAGCTCCTCTAATGCATATCTTAAGACCCCTTCCATCAGCAAGCAACTTCCACTCAACTCAGTCCTCCTGTCACTGTTTTTTATTTCACTCTGAATTTGGCCCATTGTCTCAAAAAAAGTAAACACTGGAGAGGGTTATGGTTTCATGCTTCTAAAACAAAATGGCCCTGTATTACTGTAGTTACAGGGGGCTCGTCCTAGAACAGCCTTGTGTCTGTTCCCCTTGGTTCAATGACCCAGCGGTAATCCCCAAGCAGAAACATGCGCTGGGCTCACAAGAGACATCATTTCGAGGTACCTTTTCCACATGGCAGAACTGCACACAGGGTGCGCGTTTGCACGTGTGTATCTGGGGATTCAGTATCTCACAGGGGGACTGTGAAGGAATCTGAACTTGGATTCACTTCTAAAATTTGTGAAGAATGGCCTGTTTTAAAAAAGTAAAGTGCTGAAGGTCAATGCTCTACACGTAAAAGCTGGAGCATGTGCCTGTTAGCTTACCCCTTAAGCAATCACTTTTATAAATTGTGCCATTTACAGTAAGCAGAGGGGGATGCAGCTGGCAGGGCAAGCACAGCTTCCTCCAGTTCAAAGTAGGATGGATCCTTTTTTCCTTCTGAGGTGACCCTCGAAATGGAGAATTTGAGGGGATCGTGGACCACACTGCCAGATGGGGCTTCCTGTCATGGTCTGGCTGCTTCCTAAACCCCTTTGAGACACATCCATCACTGGTATGACTCTGCTAAATGTGTTCCCGTTCCTGTCTTATTTCCCTCATCTGCAATGTAGACAGAGAACAAGAACATACTGATACCATTGCCTTTTAACTCTTCCCATCCGATACACACGTGAGAAATTCCTGTCGTCTGCCCACACAGGCCAAGCCAAACTCCTTGAATTTTCCACTTGCTAACAGGATCGCTCAGAAGCTTTGAGACTTTGGAAGGGGGAAGGCCGGAGATACAAAGGAATTACTGTGAGTGACATAATGAGTGGAGACATAAGCCAGGAAGAGTGGGATGAGATTTGAGGGGAAAAAAGAAGGAAGAAAATCTAGCTTGAATGCGTGGAGAAATTCTTGCTAGGGGAAGTCTCTATCAAAATAAAGGAAAAAGGTTATTTCAGTGGTTTTTCAAGCAATTGTGCTAAAAAAAGCTGTAAGAAAGGTCTGGGTAAGAGCCAGGTTGCGAGGCATAAAAGACAGGAGGTTGGGTAGGAGGTGGAATGGGTGCTGCTAAACAGTAACACTACTGTGGCTGCAGCTTAAAGTAGATTAGTGGGGACCTGAAGACAGATAAAAGCACCGGTGAAGACCCAGCTGCTCCACGTCTCCGTGATCGCAAAGAAACACCCTCGGCAAACCTGCTGTAGGTGACCCTGCTCTGGCAGGGGGGGTGGGCTAGATGATCTCCAGAGGTCCCTTCCAACCCCTATTGTTCTGTGATTCTGTGATCTCAGACTGCAGCAGCCATTCAGTGAAGGGTTATGGCTTTTTGCATCCTCAGGCAATCATCAGTGACTCATTTCTTGGTACAGGCCAGGCAAGAAAAAAAAAAACACCACACAAAATGGTATGTGATTTACGGAATCATCACAAATAACGAAACAAAAGGCATGCAGAAATTATCTTGTCTTACAGGTCCGATGGGTGGGGAAAACAGAGCCATACCAGGCTCGTGAGGGGTTCCCGGTACCTGGGGACGAAGGGGTTTGTGATGGGGAAGAGGTGCGCACCAGCAGCCGGCCAGCTGGAGCCCAGCACGGCCAACGCCTTCGGGAGAACGGGGCCAATCTCCTGGGGCTTTCCCAAAGAGGAGCGAACTCACGCCGCGGTCTGGGGAAGGAGCAAGTTTCAGAGATAGAAATCTCGGATCAGCTCCGTTATGGGTAAGGCCAGGCCTCTGCGGAGAAGAGACGGGGTCAGCGCCCGCCCGGTGCCCGCGCCTGGGCAGCGACATGGCGGCTGGCTGTGAGGGCGAAGCCGTCCAGACAACCTGCTGGGGCTGAGAGGGTCCCGCTTCAGCCCCCGCAACTCCCACAGTCCGTTTTTTCGTAT